>JAZHYW010054606.1:0-251189 GCA_037355805.1 Ixodes ricinus
AACTCGCAGGTTTGTTTTTGTGAGGCTGCTTGATGATTGCGTCCAATACACCTCGTAGCGTGGGCTGCGTGTATACTTTAGCCGAAACGAAGCATAGGCGCCTAATCATTCAATATTGCAGTCATCCCACATACCTTCAAAGATTTATGCATGTCGCTGCTCCGGCAGCATTGCCCCACTTTGGAAAACACACCTCCCCACATCATTCAGTCCCAGCGTCGGAAGTCGCGGTCGGCAAAAAAGACGCTGTTGCCGTCAATGATAAATAAGAAGTAACGGCAGAACTAACGCGCGTTACTTTCTATCGGTAATGGTAACGCTGGCACGTTCCTTTTATTTTAAGGTAACGTAGGTCGTTAACTCATTCTTTTTATTTTTCAACTAACGCATCAAGTCACACCCTTCGTAACGGTTTTCGGTGACGCCTGCAACACTGGACCCCGCTCGCACCTGCCAGCCGGCCGCTCGCCTTCTCGCGGACAAACGAAGACCAGCGGAGCGGAGGTGACGGCGGAGACGATTGACAGAGATTGTGTACCGTCGCACTTCCGCGCTGTCTCCCGGTCGGCGTGGTCCGGTACATCGTCCAGTGTCTTCTACGAAAACGTGGAGTGCCTTAAGAGAGGAATTGTTGGGGTCCTCGCTTTGCAGTAGCGTTGCCGAACAGAGGCGAATCGAGATGTCTAATTTTATTAGGGCCCTCTTAGTAGATCGCATACGGTCCGGATTTCGGGTACCAGCGGTCTCAATCCTAATCTTTCTCAACGCATCGCCGCCAGTGCTTCCTCTAGCAGTTCAAGGTTGTCGCGTAATCATTTACGAAACGCCCAGTTCTTTTCGAAAAAGTATGGAGAGGACTGCTCGCTACAGTGTCGCATCGAGCGACAGACACCGGGAATGGGCTGGCACCTTGCGCTAAACCACCGCATTGACAAGCATTACAAGTCTTGCTCACGCACGTCCAAAACATAACCTACGCGTAATTGCTGTCAGTTGGGGTTAGAAAGTGTGCAAATAAAGATATGCCCGCAGCATCTTTAAAGGGGTAATCCGGCAATTTCTTCATGGTCCCTGATTTGCTTGAAATTTCGCTAAACTCGGCGAACAACATTGCTGAAATAGTATCCCAAATATTAGGTCAAAATAATTTGTTTACACGACGTTATTGAATTTACAGTTTTGGTCCTCACCGTGTTTTTCAAACTGAAAGTCTCTACTAGCAACAACGAAAAAGTGACGTCAGTGGAAGGCAGGGGTTCACTCTTTGGACTGTAGAATTTGCTTCCCAACTGATTCGAAGCAGTTTCATGGTGTCAAATGAATGCTTTGGAAGCTCGCTCCAGTCCCCGCGCTCCAGCACGGAACAAATGATTGGCGTATTGTATTTTTTAGACTGCTATGCTCGACCGGTAAGCCTGCCCGCGACTGGACGTCATGGCGCTGAAGAGTGCGGGTATATTTCGGAATGCATGGTTTTTGCATCATTTTCCACGTGCCGATTTCACGAATAACTGATTATGAACCTTCGCGTATACTAAATAAGCACAGCAAACGGGAAGGGTAAAGGCCGGGGAGTCAGAGATAGGTTAGCCAGTTGAGGTAGCTCAAAAAATCGCGGCGCCCCTAAGCTGCGCCTGTGTACCGATCGGGGGAGTGGAAGTTAGAACGGATAACTTTTGCGAGACGGGTCAGCGACGAGTGCTGAGTAATACGGTATGCAGGTGTAGTATACTGTGGCATTTGAATATTTATTTTTGTAGCACAATAAATAAAACCCCTGAAACTCACGATGGCTGCTGGCTATGCATTTCTCCACAGCGCCAACCATGGGCTACCGTAGCATGCCAAAGTCTCTGGCGAACGCCTGAGGCACAATGCTTCAAAAGGTGCAGTCGCAAGCCTCCGGTCGCGCAATACCTCACCTGTCGTTATCGCGATGCTAAAACTGTTTAGCCAGCAACCATGGCGCCGGTTGATCACGTGTTGCAATGCGCTAAAACCGCGACGCTGTGCAGGTGTGAGCGGTGAGCCTCTGACAGGAGAGACATCGATAACTGTGAACGCTGCTCTGCACAGGAGCTTGACGTTCGTTCCCGCGCGGCTGTCACATTGCTTTGTGCACTCCGGTGACCAGGCACAGTGCCAACACCACCCATATTTTTACCACCCACAAAAATGTTCGCCACAGGCTATAGGAGTTTTAGTAGATCAGCTTTCAATGGGCCCGCTACCGCTGCGGGCGCGCGCTTCTGTAGCACGCATCGAGATGGCAACGCGAGCTCTTACTTGCATATAGGGTAGCTCTCACCTTCATCTCACTACAAAATTCTCTAATGACATTACCGGCAACCCAAAACGCGTCAGCCCTCCAGAAAAAGCCTTACAAAGTTACGCAATGTTTCCGCGACTATAAAAAACAAAACGCACGCTTTTAAGGGCAATGTAAACTTCTTCGTCATCTGTGATGCGCTCCGCCCCCGGAAACCACTTCGTATTTGTAGCCAAAATAAATTGACACCAAGCACACCGATTAGTGTCAGCAAGCAGATGCATGGAAATTTCCATCCCCGTCTCTTCCGCCATCTTGGAACTGCCACCTACCCCGCCATCTGCGTTGGAGTTGCAGTAGCCACTTGACCAGCTTTAAGAACGCCGCGAGTGGGAAGTCTCGACCATTCCTGACATCAGCTTCCGCTCTCCATGGTCAGATTCTGGCATTAACCGATAAGAACGCAGAAGCCAGAACGTATCGCGCAGATGGAAAAGTGAGACATTACAAGCGACGCCCTGCGTTTCTTAGGTTGTCATAGACGTAAATATGCGGGTTTTGTCAATGTGTCAAGGCTATGCAGACCTGTTAATGCGTAGCGTCGTGAGTGATCCCCCCGCAGCTGAAAATACCGGGTGTTCACGCAAAGAAAGACAACGGTGTTTTTCGGCACGCGTACAAATAAACCGTAGCATGTCGCAGAAGAAAGCTCAAACCTCGTGAGAATATGATCGGAGGCGGTTGAGTTTGGACACACAGCTTTGAGAAAACAACGTTACATGGAGAACGTTACGCTTCTCCACAAGCCGACGTGAAGCTAAGCTTGATATCATCCAAACAAGAACAGACATCGTGAACGTACGTGGTACTTATATCACAGTCAGAAAACACTTGTCAGCCCGAAAGAAAATATTGTTTTTTCTTGCTGACAAGTTGCTGTTTTTTTCCTCTCACAAAAAGAAATGCTACAGGGGCCCGCGATGTCATTTATTGTCTTGACGATATTAAGGCCGGTTCTCCCATGCAGCGCAGCGCCGGTGTAGCGCCGCTCACGTGTCGTCAGCGACTTATCGTCTGCCATCGCAGCCAACAGTTTTGACAGTGCGATATAAAGGTGGTGAACGCTTCCGTCAGAACGCGCTTAGCACGAGGTCAGCGCTATGCTTGGAGCACTCCGCCGCATGTGTGAACAGGCCTTTAGGCTTCCATGCATGGTTCCCTCTCGTGACGTCATTACTTTGCAACAACAAGTTCAATGGTGTTTGTAATGAGCACGGTGGAAGCTTGAAATCATTGCGCTTTGAAACCAACACTGCAAACACCGGTGAGAGTGAGGTTCTTACATTACTCTTATTTACGTCAATGAAAGCCTTTGTTGACGTCACAGTCAGCATTCGGCCAATCGTGGAAGGCCGACCACATCGACGTTTTCAATCGCGCACGTCGCCAATAAACCCTTTTGCTGTTCACAAACATGAACTGCCGCTTGCGTCCCAAGCGACTTCCAGTCGCACCGTCTTTAAGCCTGTTGAGCTTGCTTATGTCACCAGTTCTGCTAGAAAGCATAAATGATACACAGACAAAGTTGCAGATTCAACAGAAGGCCTTCGGTTATACAATATTACATCTTGGAAGAGGCAAGTTGGTTTTAAAACAATACTCTAAACATTTTAGCGAGATCTCGCACTCTTTCGTTGTTTCGTTCTGGCGTTCACCTAGAGAATTGGTGGTTAGACGTTTCATCTGCATTTCTAGCAGTCGATGATGCCAAGGTGTCCTCGTTGCTATGGCATTTATCCTTTCTAAAGACCGAAAGTTCTCTGGGACGCCATAAGACTGGAGCACCACCTGGTGGCGTTTGCCATAAAAGAGTGTTTATTATGCAGGAGGCAATAGTTGCCGGTGATAACAAGGATTCGAAGCCCAACCACCTGCACAGCGAAGTCCAACCACCTTCACAGACTTCCTTTTTGTGCCAGTCTTACTTCGTGTTCACCAAATTGAATACCAAAAGCAGCTGAGGCTCATTTTTTGTGTGTTTTCAAGCGTCAGTTAAAATCAACACCCCAGTGACCTAAAATGCACCTGATCACAAAACAATATGTTTTTTCTTAAGCTTTTTAGATATATAGTTCATCAATACATTCCGGAAACCCAAGTCTATTACGTCACCTCGTTTTTACAGAAATTTGTAAAAGAGTCAAACTTTGAGGACGACAAAACGGTCAGCCCGTCGCACGAATCTAACCACGTTGAAGGATGTGAAACTCGCCCCCGAGATCCAGGAGGTGATAAATGCGCACCGACAATCTCAAGTTTTGAACCGTTAGTTCTACTGCCGTGCATGTGCCTCTCCATTGGCTCAAGACGATTTTCGCATTTCGTTTTGACCACATTTTCCTGGAGACCCGAGCTCATAGCGTCGGCAATGTTGCACGAGAACTAGTGCAGTCGGGCCGCGTTCCACAGAATGCTCGCGCATACTATATGAGCTGCACTTAGAGTATGCGCACTCCGTTCTCGGACAATACTGTGGGCGCCGCCATTTTTGGCGCTTGTGCAGAGCAAACGCCACTGCCAATTGTCATGATTCAAAAATGCGACTTCCTCAGCATTAGATTCGGTGTTTCGAAGCTCATGTAATATTTCTTCACTCTATTGAAACTGTTTAAACATTTGTGGAGGACAGAAAAGCGTTTACTGTAGTTTCAGATAAACATTTCAGATAACTGGCATCCATGCGTTTAAGCCAAAATATGAACGAAGTGTCGTTACTCTGAAGCGTAGCTTTATTAGTGGCACTGCAAGTAAGGAGCCAAAGATAGCAATTTAAGGATAAAAGATATATATATATATATATATATATATCCCATTACGAGAGCCAAGAATAGGCTAGAATCTCCAAGAAAGCAAAGATTGACAATAAAATATTAAATGGGCCGAGCCCGGTTTCTTCCCTGTGGTAGCCGCGTGCGTTGCCAACTGTGCCACGCACACGACAGTATAAAAGTCGCTATTCCGCGTCATTTTACGTTTCTTTCTCGTTAGTTGACGTTAGAGCTTTAAAATGCCGCCAAAACCTCGCTTCTATAACATAGCGAACTGCCTTCCATTGAAGCGGATTACGTTTGCCCTCTCTCTCTCTCCCTCTCTATTTATTAATGCCGTTAGGAACCGGATACAGGTCCGCCAAACCTAACCTAGCAACCGCTGCGAGCTGAGCCGAGTTCTCCGTCGACCAGAATGGAAGCGACGTCTCGTTGCAACAAACAAAATCGTCATTCCAGTCATGCTTCGGAACTCAAACGCCGTCACCGCCCGACTCCGCCAACGATTTCCTGTGCCACAGCGGATGTTCGCGCCTAATGTTCTGGAAACAGGGAAAGAGGGCAACGGGCTGGGGGCTCGTCGAGGTCGACGAAACGATTGGCCACCTCACCATCTAAGTTTGTTTTCGCTTTTTTTTTATTTGGCCTTTGCCCTATACTTTGTTTACCCCTAAGCTGACAGTGCGGCGGGAGCTACACGTTTGCCGGACCAATCAGACGCCTCCCTTTGCGCCACCTGCTCCCGCTCTCCGCGCGGGGGGTTTGAACGGGAGCGGGATCACGTGGCGAAATGTAAACGAATGATTGGTCCGTACTGTCAGCTTAGGAATGAACGGAGTATACAATGCACGGCCGACCGCGTCCTGCGTCGTGATTGATTTAGACCCCGAGGCGGAGCTGTGTCCGCAATCCGGGAGTGCTGGCGTGGAATGCCAACTTCCGTTGGAAAGATGAAGGGGACTGTTAAAACACAGATTTGTAAAAAAATAAATGTAAAAATACCTCGCGTGAAAAAAAAATATTAAACGAACTAAAATAAAAAAAAGCGTACCGCGTAATGTGATAATTTCTTGTTAGAAGCGACATTGCGATGACTCCTCGTGGCTTATTCTATAGGTTGCGCTAAAATATTTATTTTTGTTTAGCTATAATTTTTATAAAGAAATAAATTACAAAAAAAATTAAAAACAAAAATATTTTGAAAAAAAAATCACGGTAGTTATAGTTTTTTAGAAGCACGAACACAGTATTCTTAAAGTTAATTAGAAATAACTCTCACCACGTGGCGGAAACAGGATTCGAAGATTTCCAGGATGAAACGATCGATGCACGCGTTAGAAAGAACAGTGAAAAAGCGTCTTAGAACCAAATTTAAGGCTCAACAAATAAGCCAGAATAGACACAAAGGGGATTTTGGGGAAGCACGATCTAGGTGACTGCAGCTCAATGGAGCCAGCAGGGTCTGGATTCCTTGGTCAAGGGAGACCCCGCGCTCAGCTTGAGCACCCGCTCACTATATGAAAGGGAGGCGGCTGATTGGTCCGGCCAGCGCCTAGCTTCCACCGCACTGTCAACTTAGAGGTGAAGCAGAGTAAGGCGTCTGGCCGCCGTCATGTCTGCTCGTGCGAACAAGCCCATGCAAGTGCATGCTTGACAAAGCTATGGTCACGCGCAAGCTGTACCTGCTTGCACGCATGGGGCACCAAGCGGGTGCGATGCTTGCAATAGACCCTTTGCCGAATTACCCAAGCATCAAAGAGAATGCCGGGAACGTAGGTACAAGTGCTGCGCGTCGATGGCGTCTTCAGCTGGAATAGACCATTTGCTGTCTTACCCAAGCATCAAGGAGAATGTAGGGATTGTGTTCCACGCGACCACGCGCACGCCTTCCTGTATAAAAGATTCGAAGTAAATAACCATGCAAGAAAGCCATCTGATTTATAGGTTTCGCGTTGTAAGATGCCACTTGCTGCTGAGGTGCTTGGAAAGACACGCTGCGGCGTCGTGGAACACGCAATCCCTGCATTCTCCTTGATGCTTGGGCAAGACAGCAACAGACCTATTGCTCTATTACCCAAGCATCAAGGAGAATGCAGGGATTGGTGTTCCACGCGCCGCACGTGCTGGCCTCAGCAGTAGTAACTTTTCCAAAGCAAAAACCTAAAACAAATGGCCTCTTGCACGCGCGTTCGCAATGCGTTCTTTTTGGTTATTTACTTCGAATCTTTTATACAGGAAAGGCGTGCGCGTGTGGCGCGTGGAACACCAATCCCTGCATTCTCCTTGATGATTGGGTAAGACAGCAAATGGTCTATAGGTCTATTGTTCGAAAGCAAAAATCTAAAACATATGGTACTTCGCACGCGCGTTCCACGGACGCTTCATTTTGGTTAATTACGTCGAAAATGTTTCTATAGGGAAGGCGAACACGTGCAGCGCGTGTACCTACGTTTCCAATGTTCTCTTTGATGCTTCGGTAATTTAGCGAACGGTCTATTGTCTATAGTGACGCAGTGACCGTGTTCAATAGGTGAGCTGGGGCCGGCTGACCTGCTTTGGGTCCCGCGGATGTATCACGGTCAAAGGGTCGAAAGCATTCGAAGGAAAGGAGGTACAAAATAATCCGCTATGTTTTCAAATTTTCGTGGCGAAAAGCAGGCTTTTGACTTTCTGTCTTCTTTCTTTTGGCCCAATTAAACGATATAGTATTAGTAATATCCCAATCTAAATTCATTTATTTTAGCCCAATATTTATTTTATGGCCCCTTTAAGGATATAATCACGAGTGCCTCCATTTCACCCACAGTCTCTTTTCTACCTCAAGGGTTGCGCAGTATTTTTTTTTCTTTTTTTGAAAAGGGGGGGGGGTTTGTACTCGGTTTTCTTATAGTAATTCCGGAGCCTCTTTCTCTACTTTGCATCACCGTAACTTAGGAAAAACCTAACGCTTCGGACCCCCACGAGCCATTGAGGTCATCCGTAGCGAAGCACGTGACAACCCTTACCAATGGTACTGTAGTTGCCGTGGCCTAAGTTTTTCATAAAAAAAAACATATATTTACATATATGCTAAAGGTGGCAAAGATTTGGGCCAGTCCGTTGAGCGTGGAGCAATAGCTACAGGGGCGAGAGCGAAACCCAGGCAGTTTGAGATGAGCCAAAGGAGGTACTACTCCCCTCTTACTCGGACCCCCTTTCTTGGGGTCCCGGACGTCGCTGTTGTCCCCTCGGAAATAAGGCTGCCGCTTAAAAATGGATCAATGCTGAATGCAGGGCTGGTTGGTATTGGTCTTGGGTTGCAAAAGGCAAGGTAGCGCTTATTAGACGAGGACAAAAGGAAGGAAGACAAGACAGACACGACATGTTTTTGGCAACCCAAGCTTAAAAACTCTTACAAAAGCGGCTTTCCTCTCTCTCGGCCCGTGGCTTCGACACAGACGTCTACGCATACTTGGACGGTATTCACTACAAGTAATAAAATTACTTGGAATCGATTACTCTTTAAAGTTATTTTGCAATCATTTGATTACATTTATTGGAAAGTAATCAGAAGGGTCAGGAGATTACTCTTGGAAATAATAAATTACTCGTAACCCTTACTATTTTTCCCTCACCTTTCTAATGCCGTTTTTTGTTTGTTCAAGTTTCCTTCCAAGGGTATTCTCGGACCAAGTCTGTGCCAGGAGGATGGTTGACCAAAACGGGTGGATTAAGAACATAATCAGTTTAGGAATCGCCGATTCTAATTCAATAATAGATAGTGCAAAAGACCCGTTTTCAAATTCGCACAAAAAATCCGTCGTTTTTGAGAATTTAAAGTAATCGGAAAAATTAACAGGCACTTTCGCAAGTAACGGCCCATTACTTTTCTTCTCGAGTAATTGAGTAATCTTTTATGAATAGTTTTTGCACATTTGACACGAACTACGCATGCGCTACCGCATAAGACTCGCACATGCGCAGTTCGCACAGGAGGGCCCGTCGTTCCGTGTCGTGTGCGCAAGAACGCTTACCTAAAACTCTAGCATTACGATAACTTGTCACCGTCATCTTTTTCCCCCTACCGTTTTTTAGGACGTCCATTTTTCGAACAAGTTTCCTCCCAAGGAATCCTCGAACCAAATCTCCGACAGGAGGACGGTTTACCAAAAATGGAGGATTGACGAGATATGTAGTTGATAATTCGTTGAATCTAATACAATAATAGACAGCTGAATATACCCACTTTTCAAACCTGCGGAGAACTGTCATTTCTGTCAATATGACGTAATCCCAGAAGTATAACGACCACTTTTCCAAGTTCCAACCGGTAACTGTTCGCCTCGAATAATCGAGTAATCAGTGGAATACGTTTTAAGCAAGAGTAATTGTAATTGTCCTGCGCACGCCGCTGGTCCGAATGAGAATCCTCACGTGTCTCCTTCCGACACGCTGATTGGCTCACTGAGATCATAGCCTTCGCCGCTTGCGAAGTTACGCTGAGACAAAGTATGTTGTTTGTCGTCAACACTGCGCTTTTCAGCTTCGGAGGACGAGGAACTCCGTAGCTTACCTACACGTCGCCGAGGAGCTCACTACTTTGCTCTTCCAATTAGGCGGGGGATTTGCCTCGCTAAGCAACAGGACGCCGGGTATAAACGGATTAACTCTCCCATGCCGAAGGAGGAAAAGAAAAGCACCGCTGAAGCAGCACATGCGTTAGCAAGCGAGGGTGGTGGTACTGCGCGTCACATCGGAGAATGTGCAGTGGTTTATTGATTCTTTACAGTCGCCCGAGTTCCATTTAGGCGCTTACAAACACGTCCGCGTTAATCTCTCTCAAATACACTTATCATATATATCTATATATATCTGTCTCTCTCAAGTCCGCGTTTGACCAGACCAGGTGTGGTGCAGTGTGTGTGCGCAGGATTTGGATTCGCTTGAAGTAGAACGTTCGCGTAAGCGCCGCACCTATAAGCAAAGCCATCAGAGCCGCGTGATGTCAAAGTCGCGCGTTAAAGTTGCACTGAGGAGGTCTCTGAGATCTCCTAAATGTGGCGATAACTCACTCTGCGGGCTCTAAGCATCCTAGAAATCCCTAAATTATAATGATGCGCGGGCCGATTTCCCTTATAAAAAAGCAATCGAAGATCGAAATTTTCTCCAGTGATGGGAGGAGCATTGTTCTGCCAGCCAGGACGCCATGTGACCAATGTATAAACGCGACATTTCGTTCAGATTGCAAACGCTGTTCTTAAGAAATGTGTATGATTTTGTAGATGATAGAAGCAAGTGAGAGTAGTGAAAAAATGTTAATTTTTCGCGGAGAGGGAGCATGATACTCCAATAATCGTCTCAAAAACAGCAAGCTACGTTGTTGGTGTTTTTTTTCGCGGGAGTGATGTGTCCGGTCGTCAGCTCGCGAGCGCTCGAGCGCGCACTCGCTGGGTTGAATAGCAGTCCGGGCTGTATGGGCCACGAGCCGGGCGGATTCAAGATATCACTCCGCGGTTTCACCGGTTGGAGGCGCGAGTATCCTTCGCTCGCTACGCGGAGAGCAAGTCGTCGGCTTCTGGCGCAGGAGTTGCACACGCCGAGCTCTCATTGGCTTTGATTGAAAAGAGAGTGGATAGACCTCAATGCTAGATGCCTTCAGGTCTACCCACTATCCTTCAATCAGAGCCAATCAGAGCTCGGCGTCTTTCTGACGTCACCACAACCCCCTACCAAAGAAGCAGACAAACTTGCGCTCCGTACTGACTGACAGTGGTCCTGGTTTCGGAACATGCTTCTCTCATCGCCGGAGATGAACTCGGTGTGTTGCGATCTTTGATCGCTTTTTTAATAGGGAAATCGGCCGCGTATCGTCGTGATTGAAGAAATTCTAGGATGCTTAGAGTCAGCAGAGTGAGTTATTGCAATATTTAAGCGATCTCAGAAACCTGCTCAGGGCACCTCTAAGGGCGGTTCACACAGCGCCCTTTGCTTACGTTGCGTTTTGTTACGGAACCTTACGTCTGCGTAAGTCGACAGTCACCGGCTGATTCACACACTTGAGATCGACTCCGACACAACCCGTTTTTAAGCCTCTTGCGAGTGCTTACGACGGGCAGCGCAGCAGCAGGGACGGTGGTCATGAGCTGCTTAAAAGTTGGTAATGTCGGTCGCAACGCACTCGAACGCAAATGTTTGAACCAGCATTTATAACTTAGGAAAACGTAAGCAAGTGCTCATGTGTGAATGATCCTTTAGAGTATAGTGTTGAAAACATTGAACTTTTTTGGCGGCGTGCAATTACGCGCTGCCCTTCGGGAACAAAGAGATGAGGGCTCGGTGGACGACGAGGCTGAAATTATGTCAGGATTTTAAAACGAAGTCTTCTATGTGACGCTGAGTACAACGTTCTACGGGTTTAATCAGTGGAAAGTGTCACATCCCAGACTTCATTTTTGGCTCTAAACATGTTTTCGACCTCGCCATTCATTAAAGCTTTGCTGGTTCGCACCCACGCCACCGCTTACGACCGTGTGCATCTTAAACTATTAAAACCTCTTATGACGAGAGAACACACTAGCGCCACCTATTGGATAGCCGTGGAATACTTGGTGCTTTTGTATATTGTCTTTTTCTTTCGCGCATTATTTTTTTTTATTGCCTCGGCCAACCTTCGACAATGTTATAAACGGCCATTTCTCACAAAGAATACGTACATTTCATCTCGCAAACACCTCAAATCATTCGCTCTAGTGAGATTCAGTTCTAGAGTTACCTCATAGATGGCGCCGGCGTGCCAGCGTGTTCTCTAGAGAGCCTGTATTACAGAGAGTGTCCAACTACTCGATGGGAGTCGCGTTGTTTATGGGCAGCATCTAAAATACAAGCTGCGAGAAGGTGGCTAAAAAAACGTTCATTGTCTGCGAACGTTTCGCCTTTCCTCCTGTTTTCCTCCTCGCCACTCGAAAACGCAGCGCATGCGCACTAGTAATCAATCACCGCAGGATGCGTCCACCGTTAACTTGCCAACGGTCCCCATGGTTTGAGAGGACCCCTCATCTAGACTCTCTAGTCCTAGTAAATTACGATAACTCGGTCCTAAGCAAACGCCAGTCTGGGAACGGGCCTTTTCCCGGGCGAACCACAGACACTGGCTCTCTGAGTGTTCTGCGGGAAAGTAGGCGCACGGGCATTTTAATGGCGTATAGCTGTGAGCCACTTCCTAGACGAGCTATAGACCGGTAGTGTTAGATTTCCTACGTCAGCACCCGAGCTCTCATTGGCTCCGATTGAAGGATAGTGGGTAGACCGTTAGTGCAGCTTGCTTCGAGGTCTACCCACTAACCTTCAATCAGAGCCAATCAGAGCTCGGGCGTTTTTGACGTCCCCAGAACCCCTGCAAAAGAAGCAGACGAACTTGCGTTCAGCATAAAGTAACTGGATCCTGGGAAAGTAGTGCCCAGCTCAGCGTATATGGTCGCCATTTTGGTTTATGGAATGAGCGATTTCTTCTTGACCTCTCGATTCTTGGTGAGCGCGAGTCTATATATTCTGCGAGGTGACGGCGCGGTAGCTTTATACGGACGTGACTTCTTCGACGCCTATTCGCGCACCAGACAGGAATACTCTAGACGTTCTGATAAAGGAATCCGCACACCGACGAAACGAGCGTATACATGTTTGTATCGTTACCACGTGCGGTGTGGACGGTTCGAGATATTGAAAAACAAGTTTCCTGTTTTGAAATACGCAAGAAGAGCAATATTTTATTGTAAAGCCGGGGACACGCTGCTCATACATCATCCAATAGACAGTCTGCCAACACAAGCCATCACAATATCCGGGGTTCAAATGCCGCGTGCCAAGTTTTCTCCTTGAACGCATTGCCATGCGGCATTCGATGCACGGATCTCGCGGAGACTCGCGTTCGAATCTGCGTGCAGACAGTCTTTTGTATGAGGTATAATGCCCGAGTCCCAGTCGAGCGACAAACAGAAACAAACGACAACGACGAGCCTCAAACTATACTTCGTTGCACCTTAGTTGAACGAAGGGCGAAGGCTGAAGCACGGGCCAGGAGCGTTAGGCAGACTGCTACGTTAAAGAGACGAGGAGGTTTCTCGCCTCTCTGTGCTCCAGCGTTCCGTCTGCTTCCTCCTTCCCGGCCCGTCTTACCCTCGTCCTTCGTGCTTAGGTTGCAACGGACTATAGAGTCTTTCACGATTTGACAAGCTTTGTAGAATAAAGGAGGTTATGCTCAAACACGAGTACCATGCAAGCGAGGGTATCTTTGGCAGGCTACCAATCGCTCCTGCTTACTTCTCGAGCACCGAGCGACTAAACACCTGCCAAAGGTACCATCGCGAGCATGCTGCGTGTGTTGCGAGGTTTGTCGCTTTCGTTTTTGTTTCTTTTTGTCGCTCTAGTGGGACTCGGGCGTAAGCAGTGTGACCCCGATAAGCATCACTGATAAGTCGACTGCATAATACACAGTGCGGAAGTTGCTTATATTGGCGAGGAACGCTTTCAGTATACACGATGATGCTCCACTGCGAACTCGTCGCGACCGGTTCAGAACGCCCTTTTCGAAGCTTTGAAATGGACCGAAATGGCGATTGCAATGGCAACTGAGACTGATCAGGCAATACCCTTGCCAGGTTTGGTCGTCTGAACGTAGTGTCTGTTTGTGTGCTGCTAGCAGGAAGGGAAGGCAATCGCGCTACCTTCCCAGTATCCAGCGACTTTAGACGGCACTGCTCATCCAGAGCGCAGGTCTTTTTCCCTAAGTAGCATTGACTTAAGTCTAGGTTTTTAAATGAGGTTCGCAGTCTGCGATCAGAGGCCCAGGTCACGCTCGGTGTCCGTTAGCAGACGTCCTCTTTAGGTCTCTCTATTAGATTGCAGTCATTGACTCTGCCAGGTGCTTTGCGGGGAAATTAAAGGCTACAGACTTATTCGAGTGTATACGGCATGCAAGTTTGCCTGCTCGTTGCGCACCTTGTGCGTTAGTTTACCCCGAAACGTACCCGCGTGCTTTTGTTTGCCCCCGACCTCGACAAATAGACGCTTTACACACGCGCCAGATTACAGCCGCCATAGCTGACCTTCTCTTGTCTTACGGAGATACCGAGCCACTGAAACGGGCGTTGACGAGCCTCCAGAAAGGCTAATGCTGGGAAGAAGGACACAATAAAACTTAAGGTGGCAATAACATGGCTTGCTACGGTGAAGACGAATTGAAGGAAATGGAATAAGAGGAAACAAAAACTGAAGGTCAGTTGTGGCGGCGCCCATGCACAGCTGCTGCAAATCGTCTATAACGCTCTTTCCCTGCTCGTTCCCTATGTTTCCTCGTGATTGGCGTGGTCTTCCATACGGGCCGATGCGCCAGAGACGTACTTTGGAACACTTTCTCGCCGTATGTCTCATTACCGTATGTCTCAATAAAATTATTATCTTTATTTTTATTATTTTTATCTTCATTATATTAGAATTGCAATATTGTTATGGATAGAAAGCGAGAAATGCAAAAATTCCACACTCAAGAAAAAAAGAAAGAAAGAAGGTCTGCGAGCTTACTTTTTAGCAAAAGACGAAGCAGCCAATCGCGACGAAAAAATCAAAGAATACCAGTCAATGACGACAACTCAAAATACAAAAAAAACTGAAAAAAAAACCGATGCGCGCGGGAACAGCGAGCAGTACGTTTAGACTCGTTCAATGTACCAGCACATATGATTGTATACAGGGTGTTCTCAAGCAATATTCGTGTGTAAAAACAATTGTAAATAAACCAATTAACGGAGTGCGTTGGTACTTTTCACAATGGTATATTCAGGAATTGTGATTGTTACAGTCAAAGATTACGAGTGAAAGTTCCAGGAAAACGAAATCAAGTACCTAAATAATACGTTTCTCACACAGGAAAACGGCACAAGTTGTGTGGTTGACGCCGCTACTCCTAGATGGCACCACACACGCCCAGATGTTGCGCCATCTATGAGTAGCAGCGGCAACTAGAAGTGGCTTGTCTGTTTTTCTCCCTGTACATAAAGAAGAAGACTGTTTTTCTTTGTTTATTTTTTCCCCCTAAGGCCTACACTCATTATCTTCCAGTATAGACACATTTGCGAAAACTAATAAGTTTGTTTTCCACAAAGTAGCGCTTGAAAGCACCTTGTATACATGAGCTTCGCCATTCACCGGGGGCCCTTCTATTTTTGGCCGTGATAGCCTGTCACCCGTGTTCCGCAGAAACGTGAACTCAGACTTCTTTCTTTTTTTTGAACGAATAAAAATGTGTTATGTTTTAAAGTCGCGGTGATTTTATTGCCATTTCATCTTCAGAAAAGCGGTCTGCTGTTTCAAATGCGGTCATTTACTCTGTCTTCTCTTTGTCAGTGCGGCCCGCTTGATCACCGGGCTAAGACAAAAGCCATTTTTGTTTAAACGTAATTTCCTTCCTTATCCATTTCTCTCTATTTTTGAACGTCGGCTGTACGCATTAAATATTTAGGAGTAAACTGCTTTTCTTTACAAATCCGAAGAACGTACGCGAAACTTCCGACAACTCTGGAAAGAGACGGCCGATACAGACCTCCTTTCGAAAGTGCGCCCTCTGTTGGATGCTGTGGAATCCCTGCACAATGGCGGACACAAAAGACCGTCAAAATTGGAACTCTCGAAACTCTATTAATGACACTTCATTTCTGGTTCATGAAGTTTTCGAATCTCAGGTTCTGTCGTGTCGTTTGTTCCGTCATTGTGCAGTACTTCAGTCCTTTCTAACAATGAGCAAGTGACTTTCAAAAGGGTTCTATAAGAAACCTTTTTTATTTTATCCCTAACGTAATCATCTCAAACGGCGTACGGGTACGTCCAATGACGATAATATGAACCTCAATAGTGTTTTTTTGTTTGTTATTTCTTTATTCACTTAGTCTTCCGAACTTCGCGACCGCTCTTTTTATAGTCCACACATTAAGATGAAAACATAAAGAATCAAAAAAAGAATCTCCGTAATCGACGAAGACACAGCTCGTAAAAAGAGTTCCGCGATTCTAACGTGGTTAACTGTCCTTTACTCCAAGCCGTTCGTTTTCCATTGTTTCAGAGTCCGGACGACGCGGAGGAAGCCGATACGATCGGGCACTCGAATCCAGAAGGACGCTGCAGACAACTTCGCAGACCCCCAGAAACACAAAAGGGACCGAGAGTTTTGCCTGCGGGACGCGCCGCTCTTCGTCGATGCAGGCCACTTCACGAGGAGGGGCGTCAAGACGGATCGAGACGGTTCCCGGAGAAAACCACGCTGACTACAAAGAAGGGGACGCTGCCCAACTATCGATTGCCCGGTCACCCTCAATCCCCTTGGCCCGTGTCCTTCCTGCTGGCCTTCCAGCGGTGTTCCTCTGGCAGCAGCTCTTCCAAATGCGGCCACCTCTTCTACTCTGCGCGTCCATCGTCTTCCTAGTGTGGGCCGCCACCCTCTTTCATCCGGTAAAATTGGTGCTCTACGGTTCCGGGGTGGCTTGAAGAGCGGCCATGAATGTTGCCTGTTGTTGTTGTTGTTGTTGTTGATGATGATGTGTTTATGGTTGTGGTTGTTGTTGCGTGGATTTTGTCGTTTGTTCATTTGTTCGTGTCTAAGGATACTAGACGGATCGCTAAATGGAAGGGACGGTTTGTTTGGTTGTCCCGTACCTTCTTTTATCTTGGTTCCTTAGTTGGTTGCTTGTTGTTTGAGGGGTTCATTTTGTTGAGTGTTATATCAACGCTTTGTCGTGGTCCATTAGCTCCTGTTTATGATGTTATGCGTCCTTTGTGTGAATGTTTGTTTAGTCTTTCGAGGAGCGCGATAGAAAAGACCACTTCAGCAAATTCAAGCTCCTTACAGTTTTTCTATGTGGGGCTTGAAAGAAAGGATAAAAATCTCAATCCTTGAGAATCTTTTGAGAATCTGGTTGCTGAAATGATTCATTTTTTTTTTGGAAAGGGGCCGGGAGTGTGTGTGTGTGTGTGGGGGGGGGGGGGTTTAGCTTCTAGGCACGTTTTGCCAATACGTTCTCCGTCCCTTCAAATGCGGGGGCGTATATCTTTGTGATATTACGCGCGCGCTTGGGCATAAGGAAAACACACCAGGCACGTTTCTTTACACTCTTTTTGTCATGCAAAAGACCCCTTTGAATTTAGATTCAAAGAGGTCTTCCGCATGACGACGACACAGCCTCAAGATTTTACGCACTTTTGCATAAAATAGAACAGATCATGTTTCCATAAAAGACGTTTCTTCCATCAATCATGGGTAAGGGTTATAGATGTACTTTTTTCCCCGCTGGACTGGAGCTACACGTGTTTTAAACGTGCAGGCTATTGACGCGTTACTTGTATAGTCTGCATGAAACAAATATTTTGTGGGAACGCGGTGCATATGGCATAGAAATGTTTAAAGTACAGGAAAGAAGTGTTTGGATAGGACAAAACTTGAATTCCCGGAAAGCCTTGCACCAGTATGTTGCCTTTTTTTTTTTTGCTAAAGGCCCTCGATGTGTTTGCGTTTGTCTTGCAAGTAGCGTGAAGTGCGCCAGAGCACGAGGCCCGTGTCTCAAGTGACCCTTGGAAGCGCATGGCGGCGGAGCACCCGCTCGTGGCACGTGTCTTGCGCGTTTCCACAACAATGGTTGGCGGTACTTGTAAGCGTGAGTTTCATCGAGGGGCTTTATTTTCTGAAAGTGCTCGACGCACTTCCAGAAACGTTTGCGAAGCAGTGCATAGCAAAATATTTTGACGGCCTTAAAAAGAGAAAAAAAAATTAAAGCCGTTAACACCCCCTGTCACGCCAAATCAGAGCGCAGCTCTTGAGGAGGAGGAGGGAAGGGCACTGAGGGTAAGGTATACGGTATACCTTTCCTCCCTCCTCTTCTCCTCCTCATCCTGTCTGCTACTTCTCCCTCCGAGCGGCGTCGCCGTCGCCTCACGGGGGTCACCTGACCTCACGGGGTCACGTGACCTCACAGGGGTCACGTGACCCCCGTGAGGTCACGTGACGATGACGTCATCACGATGACGTCATCTGATCAGTGACGTCACTGATGACGTCCTCAGTGACGATGACGTAATCAGTGTCATCACTGATGACGTCACCGGCATTGGCATCGTCATCGTCACTGATGACTTCATCAGCGACGTCACGCGTCCCATAATGCACCGCGCAGTTACGCCGACGGCGACGCCGCTCAAGCCGGAAACGGGCGCCTAAGAGCTGAGCTCTAAAATGAAAGACGTTTACAACTCGCTGTAATGCCGAATCAGAGTGCAGCTCTTGAGGGGGAGGAGGGGAGGAAACGGGGGAAGAGTATGCCCCTCCTCTTCTGCTTTTTCCCATTTAGCGGGAAACTATCGCTAAATTTCCCGTTAACTATAGTGGGGAAATTGCTCCGCTAAATTTAGCGGGGAAATTATTCCGCTGCGGGTTGTTTGGAATTCCCGCGCGAGGTCACGTGGCTCTGACGCCATGACTCTATCGACCAATCAAGAATTTTCCGTCACGCCGCCGACACCAACTTTTCTGCGATTCGAGCTCCTTAAAGAAACTTTGAAAAGAAAAAAATATGTATTTTTTTCCTGGTCTGGACACGCGTTGCAAGAAAAGTAATTTTAAGCAAAACAAAAAATATTTTTTAGCAATATTGACGGCGCGAGACGCGATTTAGTCGGTAATCAACTCCTTTCCACTTGTTTTCTCTCTCGACATTCGGGCGTGTGGAGGAGAGGTGGATCGGCTTCGCCTCCCAACAGAGATGGTTATTCCGGAATGACCTGTGAAGTCATGGTCTTCGCGCGTAGAATTTCAACTAAACAATTCGCCGCCAATATTGCTCTATTTTTTTTTCGCGTAAATTTTATTTCTTGACACGCGTGTCCCAAGGACATTGTTAGAAAACAAATAATTAATTTTTCTTTTTAAGGGTCCTTTAACGCTCTGGCGTTAAAAATGCCGAGAATAAACTTTAACCATATAAGATAAGCTAATTATTGTGTCTGTGTCTGTGTGGAGTGAGAGGGAGAGGGAGGAGTGGAGGAGACATTTGAAATGGTTTGTTAGTCAATGACACCTTAAGAAGCGGAGGGCGTGGCTTATAAACATCACGCTTCTTGCTTTCTGATTGGTTCTCTGGCTTTCTTATCGGCGAATGCTGTAATTTAATTGGCTTTAGGGCGATATTGAGATGCGCCACGCCCCCTCCGTTTCTTATGTTGTCAGCGACAAGAATAAATGTGAAATATTATAATCGTACACTTCGAGTTTCTTTGATGGTTGCCTGCAGGAGGAGGAGAGGAGGAGGGGCAGACTCTCCCCTCCATACCCTCCCTCCTCCTCCTCAAGAGCTGCGCTCTAATTTCGCATTACAAAGATTATGTAAACGTCTTTCATTTTTAGAGCCCAGCTCTTAGGCGCCCGTTTCAGGCTTGAGCGGCATCGCAGTCGGCGTCGGCATAACCGCGCGTTGCATCCTGGGACGTTTCCATAATGCCGTCACGAGGGTCACGAGTGGCGTCACAAAGGTCACGAGTGACGTCACACGTGACGTCACTTGGGACCCTCGTGACGTCATTATGGCAATCCCCAGATTGCAACGCGCGCTTACGCCGACGGCGACTGCGATGGCGCTCAAGCCTGAAATGGGCGCCTAAGAGCTGCGCTCTAAAAATGAAAGACGTTTACAAATCTTTGTAATGCGAAATTAGAGCGCAGCTCTTGAGGGAGGAGGGGAGTGTGTGGGCCCCTCCTCCTTCCCTTCTCCTCTCCTCCTGCAGGCAACCATCGAAGAAACTCGGAAGCGTACGATTAGAACATTTCACATTTATTGTAGTCGCTGACAACTTAAGAAACGGAGGGGGCGTCGCGCGTCTCATCATCACCCCACAGCCAATCAAACTGAGGCATTCGCCAATAAGAAAGCCAAAGAACCAATCAGAAAGCAAGAAGCGTGATCTTTATAAGCCACGCCCTCCGTTTCTTCAGGTGTCAGTTACTAACAAACCATTTTAAATGTCTCCTTCACTCCTCCCTCTCACTCCACACAGACACAGACACAATATTAGATTATCTTATATCGTTGAAGTTCATTCTCCACATTTTTGAACGTGAGAGTGTGAAGGAGCTCGTATCGCAGAAAAGTCGGCGTCGGCGGCGTGACGGAATAATCTTGATTGGTCGATGGGGTCATGGCGTCAGAGCCACGTGACCTCGTGCGGGGAATTTCAAACCACCTACAGCGCTCACGTGAAACGTGACGTCGCGCTTTAAATGAAACTGATTAAAGCAGGACATGTATGATGCGAGTTAAAAGTCCCCACATGTCTCTAATGATCTCACTTTATAAAGTAATACATTGACCTTCAAGAAAAATGTGAAGAATTTTGGGCTGGATTCGAACTTATGACCCTTCGGCTGCTGGCCAGACACGCGACTGACTAGGCCACGAAAGGCACGCTTGCACGCAAATGAGAAGGCGATGCGAACGGGGCCCGATAGCGTGATCGCGTTCCACTTTTAAAGGAGAAGCTTAAGCGTACTCCAAGTTTCGGGGGAACTCGCGAATAAGTGCATACCCTACGAACAAAGCCACATCGCAAAAGCTACCGCCCAATAAAAATATAATGCAAAAAAGAGCTTCGCAGCATTTTGTTTCTTGAGGGCGCCTTCGCTGACACTGCTGCGAGCGTTTTCTTTATAAAGATGAGAAAAGGCCAAAAAATTGAGGCCATCCTTGTTCACTGGATTTTGAGGCATCTCTTTAAAAAAAAAGAGGAAAAAACAAAAAGAAGCGACGAAAAGATAAAAATAGATTTTTTTAAAAGAAGCGAGGGGTTTCAACGAGAGCAGAAATCGTGAAATATGTACGCGTCGCACCCTGAGGGCGGCAGTGCACCGCATATGCGATGAACCGAACAATGAATGCTGATAACTCAAAACCACCCTAGGGGATCGGCTACGCGATCGATCAGCTGGAAAGTCACTTCCTGAAATGAGCATGGAAATATGTAAACTGGCGAGCCACACACACACACACACACACACACACACGCACACGCACACGCGCACACACACACACACACACACACACACACACACACACACACACACACACACACACACACACACACACACACACACACACACACACACACACACACACACACACACACACACACACACACACACACACACACACACACGGTCATACGTAGACCGATCATACGTAGAGCGGATCGGATCGTGAGTCCCGCACACTGTCCCATAGGTGCCCGTAGGAGCGATTAGAGAATGTCACATTCCCGCCTACTGCCCCACCATTGCTCTAGAACTGGAGGTGTGACCAGATAAGGATTTAAGGACATACATTATACTCCGCTCATTTGCACGAGGCTGTAGTCGCACAGCTCGTTCATCTTACAAAAGACGCGCTGTTCGCTGCAGACATAATGGGAGAATTATCTGGGGACATCAGTGAAGCACGTTTGAAGTATGTTTGCTTCAAACGTGTCTACAAACAGCTTTTGTATGACCAATGTGTCAGGAGCGTCACACGAGAAAGAAACACGACTGAAGCAGTGTCTACAGACAGTGTCGTGTGGGGTGTATTAGGAGCGGGACCGCGTCTTTGGACAGCGCGCCTACAGCGCCAAATCCTCACCTAACGGACTGCTGGGCACACACGTCCGAGAGAGCGCACGCGCATCGCGAAGTTCACGATGTCACGCGTTCACACGTCGCCGAGGGAGAGGGCTGACGCCGGCGCCCCGAGCCACCGTATTCGCCGAGACAACAGGCACGGCTGTCTCTCCGCTCTCTCTACGGGTGTCCACGACGAAAGACGGTGAACAACCACCCAGACATGTAGGACGTTACCTCCCCAAAAAGTAACTAAATACCGTTACTCGTCAGCGATCCTCGAAAGGAACGCGTTACGTTACCTCAAAAGTAACGAGTTACTTTTCTCGTTACTTTGACGGCCAAATACACAACTGCTTTGGGTTCATGGTTAATCTGTTTTTCAGTAGTCGTTCCACCTAAGCAGTAGCTGCCTCTTAAGGTCTTCATACGTTATGTTTTTCGCTTTTTTGAGAATACATCTTCGGCGACGCTGAAGCGTCGTTCTACTGACGCTTTCGAAGGAACGGCATTGTTGTGCTTATTGAAGAGCTGGTGAATCTGGGATTCCCTCTCTCTTTTATTATATCTGCTTAGTAAGTTCCAGGTTAGGTTATAATGTTGCAGAGGGAGGCATGGTAGAGGGTTCGACGATGCTGCGTTTTTTCAACAAGCTTTATGTAGCCTTCGAGTTCCTTTTAGGTGCCTTTCTCACTGCATTCTGCTACTTGGGATGACGGTAAGGAGATGGAGCTTCAGTCCTGACCTCCTGGCTGCCCGTGAGGAGGCTGTGGTTCGTCGTTGTTGAGCGATCCGGTGGACGTTGTCCAAGATGTCTGTCCTCGCGGACTCTGCTATGTGGGATGAGTATCAACTTGATTGGGTTTTCCCTTGAGTCTCCGAGGTTGTGAGAACAGGCGCGTTTTTGCAAAGTTTCAATTGTTACAGTCTGGTTCTAGACCTGTAGTGCTTATCATGACAGGCATTTCTTAGCGCTGATCTTGTATATTTATCTCCATTTCAAAGCGTTCAAGCGCTGGATGGCAGTGACCCCGGAAGTAGTATTTGAAGTGGGGGGCTGTCGGTCGTAATAAAGGGAGGGAGGGGGGGGGTGAAACAAATTAAAATGGCAAAACACAACCATTACCAAGATTTTATTGTTTATAGGATGGTTTATTATCACTACCTATTCCGTGTGTCTATTTCTGTCACGAAACAATGAGATGTTGACGCACTCTGATCAATAGTAGTAGCTAAATGGCGGCATCGATCTACGATGTCGACGTAAAATGCAGTGAAAAATCGGGCGTCTGCACTTAGAAAGCTTACATATTAAAAGAAGGCGTATTTTAATCGCGGATGCATTCCTATGAAATTTCTCGGCGCAGCTCTGTTTCTGTGAAAAGTTACAACAATGCATTCTTAAAAATTAAAAAAAAGTTTACCACACGCCGGTGGACGCGCTTGTCCTTTGTACCTTCACTGGCGATTACCTTTTTTATTTCAGCATGTTTCCTGTTTTATGGTCGTCTTTGAAAAGAGGGTGAATCACTCTGAATTTATAATAGGGTGCCCGCCTGAACATAGCAGGCTGGCTCACCAAGAACCAAACAATGTTTTGAAAACCAGACACAGAAATACAGGCTTGAATGCCGCGATTCTTTATGTCTCCGACGACCACCGTGATAGCGGCGTTTCAACACAAACTGCTGTGCGACCTCTACCTTGACAACCTGTGTCGCTGCTAAGGCCTTCTTTTTCTTTGGGAGTTAAAATACTTTATTCACTCAACATGATAACGATGCGATGCTTCGCAACGGTGGTTTGGCACACCTTTGATGACTTCTCGAAGCAGCCGCTGTATTCGGCAAGGAGGTTACTCAGCTGCCCTTGCTTTGAGCCCGGAAGCTTACCTCAATGTCGAGCTGCGCTGGCGACGTACAGTCTTGCTGAGGCGGTGATGATTCTTCAGTAATCGCGGCGATTTCGGCGGAGTTTCGGAGTTCCTGGACGTGGCCCACAGCTGCACCTTTAGTGAGGTGTTGCGTTTCCTGACGAAAGTTTTTCACGAGGACCAGAGTGCGCCCATCCTGAAGTTCAGCTACTCCTCTTGCGACGCCTATTCCTTTTTCCAGAAGCAATTGAAGGTTGCCTTCGAGAACAACTTCTAAGCAGGAAGCTGCCTCGGTCACGACGGGTACAACAACACTTGATCGCGGTGGCAGGTTCACGTGGTCGGCAGCGACTCAGACGGCGGCTGACGCAGTTTGGGGTTCCCCTGAACGTGGAACAGGTGTCCGCAGCGTCAATCTGTTCTCTCAAAGGTGGATGACGGCGCCGTATTCACACAGAAAGTCCATGCCGAGAAGGACGTCTTTGTCACAGTTTTGTATAACGACGAATTTCACAGGACACGTCCCGCCGTGAATTTCATCGCGAGCAGTGCACCTTCCGTGAGGCGTGATGAGGTGTCCCCCAGCGATTCGTATCTGCGGCCCATCCCACGCCGTCGTCACTTTTCTAAGGCGGCGAGAGAGCCTCCCAATCAAGACCGAGTAGTCTGCTCCGGTGTCCACGAGGGCCGATGCGTCGTGGCCGTCGATAATAACGTTCAAGGGGCTTCTGACACGCCAAAAATTTTCAAAGTGCCCGCCAGTGCCCTGTGACGTAACAATGTACCGCATGGTGTCGGGACAGTCAGAAGGGAGGCATCGACCTACGTCACTAAAAGTGGGTTCGCCGGAAGTCACGTGAGTTTCACTCCTCGTGCTCTCCACGACCGTGCCTAATACCCCATTCACACGACCGTAAAGGTACCTTTAGCTAAGGGACCTTTATTCTCTGCGGCCAATCAATTAACGACCTTCCGCGCGTGGCGTGTGATCGCGACCCAAGTGCACGGGCTGATTCGCCGATGGCAAGGGGACCTATGTTAAAGGTACCTTTGTGCTAACCGTGTGAATGGGGTATAATAACCCATTCACACGGTCAGCATAAAGGTACCTTTAACGTAGGTCCCTTTGCTATCGGCGAATCAGCCCGTGCACTTAGGTCGCGATCGCACGCCACGCGCGGAAGATCCTCAATTGATTGGCCACAGAGAATAAAGGTCCCTTAGCTAAAGGTACCTTTACGGTCGTGTGAATGGAGTATTAGACTTATTTTTTTATTCTGGTCTTTTTCCACTAGCGATCATAGAAAATAAAGTTTCAGTTCCACTAGCTTTTTATCGCTGCACCGTTGGTTAGTTTGTGTGCAGTAAAAGTTGAGGACGAAGAGTCAGTGGATCGACGTGATTGAGGCCAGTGATAAAAGCGTTGCGAGTACAAGCTAGTGTACGAGTGCATGCCATCAGTACGATGGTAAAGAGCCATACTGGGAACAAACAAAACAAGAACTATCGAGTTTTGAAAAAAAAATTTATAGAACGCTTGCAGACATTAGGATTGCTAGCATACGACACGCCCCATCAAATTTCTGAAGGTTAAGATACCGAGGTCGTCAAATCATCGGATACTCTTCAGGCTGAAGATGCCTGCCATCGAGAGAATACGAACTGGTATGTGTACCAAGTACAAGTAAACGTCGAGCATAAAGTGCGCGTTTTGTCTAGAACATGAGTAGAACTTGTTTACTATAGGTTCACTTACTCCTCTTGTCCTCTTCTATCTTTACAACAACATTAGGCAATGAAAAGCAAAGAAAATAAACCTTGTCTGCTTGGATTGCTCGCGGAGGTGCGGAGAATAACAGAAATATTAAAAATATATTACACGCGGTCGCGGTAAGCGTGAGTAGTGATACAACTCACGTGACTTCCGGCGATGCATCCCTTCTGACCGCCCCGACATCTTGCGGTACATTGTTACGTCACAGGGCGCTGGCGGGCACTTTGAATTGAGCTTCGTATTTCTATTTTTTATAAAAAAACTACGCACCTCTAAAGTGAAACAATTTTTCGGCGATGTCCTGACACACCATTTTAACGCCTAGCATCAAAAGAAAATATTTTTTTTTTTGGCGTGTCAGAGGCCCTTTAAGTTGCTCGGCACTGTTGCCGGAGCGTCGTTGCGATGCGTGGCGACGGAAGAGTGGCAGCGCTCCGGCGTTTGTGGAGGCTCTTTACGTCGTTAGTCCACGGCAACTTCACCTCCCGGAGTTGCCGTGCTTAGTTTTCCCGGCGAGACAAGGGCAACAAGCTCTAACTACGGGGTCGGTGCATCGGCAAAGCTGGACGTCGTGGCGACGGCGACCGGGAGCCGCGGCGAGGTGCAGGCAGAAGAAACTGAGGTCGTCGAAGGTACTCTTTAATCTCCTGTGGTCGCTCACCGTAGCATGGGCGACCAGGGTCCGCTGCGTAGGAGGCAGACGCGTTAACAGTCACAACGCTACCGCTCCGGAAACTCGTTTTAACCGCTGCCCACCTATGTTGACGGCGGCAGTGTCTATCTCCAGGAGCCACCCGATCCGGCGTGAGCACCGTTGCTAGAGGGCGTCTATCACTGCAGCCTGTCCTCCCCTCCCTCTTTTTTTTTTCCTCGCCCCGTTGGGGGTTTAGGCAATCTGATACACGCAACTTGGCCACACCGATGTCCCACGACGTTAATGAAGCCTCGCGGTCCTCGAACCAATGCATCGCAGTACCCACCAGCAAAAAGTAGAGGTTCTGGATGAACTGCTCATCAGTCCATCCGTTGTGGCGCGCCACCACGCTCGTAGTGCTAGCTCCAGTCTTCGACATCCTCGTGGATCTCGCCGTGGAAGGGAGTCGGCGTACGAGGAGCGACGGGCAGGTAGACGATGGAAGGGGCGGCCGGGTTCTGCTGGGATATCGTCGTCGTCTTTGTCCTCAACTTCTCGGGTAGAAGTCCGAACTCAGGGGCCTGACCTTGAGTGCGGCGGCTGGCTCGGGTTTCCGGCTCGTCGACGGGGACCATCTTCACGGGCCTTGAAAAATATCATGCCAGACTGATATTTTGAGGGATACGTTTCACTGGCATAGAATGCGGTATTCCGCACCTCGACCAAAATATCTCGAATGACAATTATCGGGGCGATGATAACTGAAGAAACTAAACGTTTAATAGGGCGGACTTTTGTTTCAAACAAAGATAAAACAGAAGGTAACAACACAGCACCGCGGGCGTCGAAGTCGGCGAAACACCATGATCGAACGCTGGGGCGAGACTCACTCCGGCTTGCCACACGGAGCACCTTTCGTAGCCGCGTGGGTTTCTGGAACATTTGGCCTAGAACGTTCGGCGCGTAGAACGTTCGTGACTCGATCAGACGAGAAAAATCTCGAATTTTCTTGCATGCCAAGTCGAAAATAAAAGAAATAAAACGAACATTCTGCTCTCTGGAATCGAACCCAGATCATCCGCGCGACAGTCAAACGCTCTAACCATTCGGCCACGTACGCTCTGGCTCAGCGACGCGCGTGGCAATAACTGCAAGCTCGTTGTGTGTGTGTCGGTGTGTGAGTTTGTGTGGGTGTTTTTTTTTAAGTAAACGAGAGATATCTTGTGGCTAAATTGTATCCGAATTTGAACATCTTTATGAAAAAAATCCAGAAATCTTCAATCGAAAATTGGATTGCTTGCATCTTTTTCTTATGAACGCGCTTTCTAATTGATTTCTTCGTGTTGTAGGATGACACTATTTCCACGCGTCTCCAATGAAACAGGTTGTACTTTGGCATGTTAGGTCGGAGTGTCGGGTGATCATTTTTTATGAACTTTGGAAACGTGGAGCTCGTGAATGAGTTACATGATTCCTATATAATCTTCTTTTTTTTTTTAAGAAAGTAAGATTGGATAAATAGGTTTTGATAAAAATCATTTTTTTAGGTTGTTCATTCGGAGTACACTGCAAGCATGACGTCCTGGCTTGGTTAGCTGGTGCCCTTTGCTGTGCAAGGATTCACTAAAAAAAAAAGTTGCCAAGGTTGTAATTGCACGTGCCTTTCCACGTGAGCAGAGCGTTGGCAAAGGCCAAGGTAATCACAAAGAGGCCAGAGAGGCTTCTTTGTGATTACCTTGCTCTACAGTCGCAGACAATATGAAAAAGCCCAGGCGAGCGCGTGGCTTACAAGGCCTGCGGCGTAATCTATCGGAAGATGGCATAAAATTTATCTAGTCTTCAGCGGCTGTTATATTTTTGTCGTCACTCCTCGCTTGCCCGACTGCCGCTGAGTTAAAGCGACACTACAACGAAATTTCGGGGCCCTTTCTTAGTTGTTCAAGGGATCAGTATCGCATCGGACACACCAATCTCTTGTCGAAAAAGACACGAAAAGAATTTTTCAAGCTAATTAAACGTTTAACAAATACCGCTAAAGCTTCGTTTGTAATGTCCGTCAACGAACATTGACAGGTAGTTACGATGCTTGTCTGCCCTATAGAGCTATAGCCTCACTCATTCCCTATACGTGCAAGTATCTGCAGCGTGCCTGTGAACGTAGCTTTGGCAAGCTTGTAATTGCACGCACTTGCCCGCACGAGCAGAGGCATGGCGGCGGCCAGATGCCCTGCTTGCAATGCGATCGTCTTGTTGACTCAGCCTCGCCGGAGCTTCGCTCGTCCCGAGACAAGCTCCGTCACGATTGCGCCGGATGTCACGTGCTCTCCGCTGGCTGATCTCCAAGCGCTTGCCAGAGTGGGCCGCTTATAACGAAGAATACAGCCACTGGACTCAGAAATACAAGTCTGCGATTGTCATTTACGGATATTGTGGATCATACTCAGCATATTTCTCAACACGACGGGTATATTTCAAGTCTCGTTGCAGTATCCCTTTAGAAAGCACTCAAGTGCTTTTCGTAGAAGCATGATTTTGCTGGCACGTTGTTTGTAGGCTTTAGTCAATAATAAACGAGACACTTAAGACTGCTTACGTGTAGGAATGCTTACGCATTACTACACGAAGTGCATTTTTACAGGCAGCGCGCCACGTCTTCCTTTTTTACACGGTGCTCCGGCGGTGACATCATGCTCCCCCACTGCGCAGGCGCGGTGCCCGCGCCGGCTCCACGGCTTCCGTGACGATGCATCTGCGTTGCTGTGTTTCGGGCCAATGGGACTTTAGGTGCCATTTCGCTCGGCCAGTAGGAACTTAGGTACCGTTTTTCACTGCTACAGACGGAACCTAGGTGCTGTTTTTCGCTGCTACAGACAACGTCAGCTTCGCTCCACGGGACAGTTAATGATTTCGCATTCAAATTGACCAATTCTACATGACGAGACGTTCTACTAAACTCACGGCAATAGAAATACACGGGAACTATTTTCTTTTGGAGGGGCCATCTTCGGGATTCCACCCTCTCCCCCTCAGAGAAAAGAATTAAAATAATGCTTTTAGGCCATATTAAACTTTGTTACGACTTGCAGTGAAGAGCGTTTCATGGACAGTTGACTCGATATTGACTCTTCTTACTGCTTAGCGCGTACGTACTGTGCACTTAACTTTTGATAAAAACGCCAAATTTCAGGGCCTAGGAGACGTAATACAACAATTATTGTTTTGAAACCGCCGTACGACGGCGACTTCTAGTGTTTTCTTAAAGGGGCAGAAAGAGGGGCTTGTCAAGATCTGTTTATTTAATTTTTAATATGGAAATCGACTGCCCGTGATTTAAGTTCGAGTTCCTAGGATTCTCGGAGTCGTTAGGTTGAGTTATCACCATAACGAGACGATCTCACTATCCACTTGAGTGCCTCTTTAATGCTGATTTCGGCGTGAAACACAGAGGTGTTACGCGACAAAAAGTAAAATCCAGCGTGGCTGAATCCACTGGATCTGCTGGTTGAGCGATAATTTTTATTGCGTTTTGATAATAAGTTCGCGGGATAAATTACGGCAAGAAGTTTTATATTAATTTTGCGAAGCACTACCACAATTGGAATTGACGTAGGAATGGTTTGCCGAACAAATTGTTAGTTACGAAAAAAGAATCGAACAACCCTTCGAGCTGTGATAGCTTTTCGGCCCCGCCGGCGTTGGTGTTTTCCAATTAGTGGCGCCCCAGTGTCTCTTCACGCTTCGACGACTTTTCGGAAGGCGGCATCGGTCTTTGTGCTTTGTGTCGCTACTCGCGAGCCCTGCTATCCGTAGAGTCAAGAGTCTTGGCGTGGGAAAGTGAGGAAGTCGCTGTCCCCTAAAAGAGGTGTCCGAACAGGTTACAGAGGACGACGCGCTCCCTGTGCATCGATCGCCATATCGAGTCTCGGTAAAAGAAAGGGAGGTCATCCAGGAGCAAGTGCAAGAAATGCTGAACGACGACGATAATCCAGCCTTCAAGCGGTCCGTGGGCCTCTCCAGTCGTACTGGTTGAGAAGGACGGAACGCTTATGTTCTGCGTGGACTACCGGCAGCTGAACGCGGGGACGAAGAAAGGCGTCTATCCGCTCCCCATACTCGACACGCTTGACCGGCTGCGCCACTCTAGATACTTTTCATCGATGGACCTGAAGAGCGGCTACTGGCGAGATCGAAGTCGACGAATGGGACCGAGAGAAGACAGCCTTCGTCACGCCGGATGGACTGCACGAGTTCAAGGTGAAGCCCTTTGGACTATGCATGGCAGCTGCAACTTTCCAGCATATCATGGACACCGTGCAGGCTGGATTAAAATGGCAGAGCTGTCTCGCCTACCTTGATGACCTCGTAGTGTTTTCAAGCGACTTCTACGAGCACTTGCGACGACTTAGAGCTGTTCTTTAAGCCATACAGACCGCCGGCCTCACTCTCAAGCCATCTAGGTGTGGGTTCGCCTATGCCGAACTGCAGTTTCTGAGGCCACGTGGTTAGCAACGATGACGTTCGCCCAGACCCCGAGAAGACTTGCGCCGTAGCAGCATTTCCAGCGGCGGCAGACAGGAACACCGTACGACGATTCTTTTGACTATGTACGTACTATCGGCACTTCGTTCACGATCTCGCGCGGATTTCCGCTCCGCTCACCAACTTCACAAAGGGCGCGCCCAGAAGTTCGAGTGGCACGAGGGGCAACAGCAGGCATTCAACGAGCTGAAGCGGTAACTCCAGACTCCTCCGGTTCTTGGCAACTTTGATCAAGATGCGGAAACCGAGATTCATACGGACGCAAACAACGCAGGAGCGGTACTGGTTCAAGTGCAAAATGGCACCGTGCAAAGTCATCGCCTACGCAAGTCGGACACAGTCCAAAGTGGAGATAAATCACTCTACGATTACTCTACGACTGAAAATGAATGTCTAGCGGTCGTCTGGACAATCACGAAGTTTCGCCCGTACTTGTACGGGAGCCCGTTCCGCGTTGTCACGGACCACCACTCGCTCTGCTGGCTTGTGAACCTAAAGGACCTTCTAGGACGCCTCGCTCGATGGAGTCTCCGACTGCAGGAGTTAAACGTGACTGTGGTCTACAAGTCAGGCCTCCAGCACCGCGGCGCCGACTGCCTGTCCAGAGCCCCTGTCGAGATATCTCCCGGTAGCAGCGACGACGATGACGACAAGTGCTTCCTGGGCACTGTGAACACCGACGACATGGCACGACGTCAAAGAGACGACCCTGAATTGCGCGCGCTGATCGAGCACCTCGAAGGACGAGGGAGTACAATCTTGCGTGTCTTCTCGAGAGCCCTGCCGACCTTCGTCCTCCGACAAGGTGTACTTTACAAGGAGAACTTCGGAAACAACAGCTCGCCATGGCTGCTGGTAATCCCTAGCGGCCTTAGAGAGATCATCCAAGCCTGCCACGACGACCCGACGTCCAGACACCTTCGTTACAGCCGTACCGTAGCCCGAATTCGTGAAAGGTATTACCGGCCCAAGCTCTCGGAGACCGTTCACCTCTACACACTATCGTGCCACGAGTGCCAGCGACGCAAGAAGCCGCCGACTAAGCCGGCAGGTCTTCTGCAGCCGAGTGCTCCCGCGACCGCTTTGTTCCAGCTGGTCGGAATGAATCTACTTGGTCCTTTCCCACCATTGACGTAAGCAAACAGATGAAGAATCGTCGCGACCGATCATTTCACACGGTTTGCCGAGACGAAAGCCCTTTCATCAGGTACGGCTGTTGAAATTGCCAAGTTTTTCATCGAGTCCATTGTCCTCCGGCACGGCGCCCCAGAAATCCTCATTACAGACTGTAGATCATCGTTCGTGGCCCAGCTGACGCAAGAGACCCTTCGTCTCAGTAGCACCAGGCACCGTAGAACCACTGCGTATATATATTCGCAGGCAAATTGACTAACAGAAGGGATAAGCAAAACTATCGCCGACATTATCTCCATGTTTGTCTACGTAGAGCACAAGACTTGGGACGAGATGTTACCCTACCTCATGTTTGCTTGCAGCACGGTGGTGCAAGGGACCACGGGGGTTACACCGTTTCAGCTGGTGCATGGCAGAAAAGTAACGATCATGCTCGACGCGATGCTGCCCCACAAACCAGCTGACGATGGGTGCCCGACGCCCACGTAATTTCTCAACGAGCCGAATGTGTTCGCCAGCTCGCCCCCTCCGAATTAAGTATGAACAACGTGTCGACGCTACCCGGTACAACCTTTGCCGGATCGACGTTCGCTTCAAGCCCGGAGACTGTGTGTGGGTCTGGACCCCGATACGACAACGTGGTCTAAGTGAGAAACTTCTAAAGCGCTACTTCGAACACTACAAAGTGCTTCGTCGACTCGAAGATCTGAACTTCGAGGTGATGCCCGACGGTACACGGACTTCATCACGCCGCCCTCCCCGACCGGAAGTCGTCCACGTCGTGCGCCTCAAGCCGTACTACGATCGATAGGACTGCGAATTGCGTTTTTTACTACATTCGATAGGATTGTGTTTTACAAGTCTCCTTAGTTTGTCATTATTATTATTTTTTTTTGTTTCGCGGCACGCCGCATCAGACGATGTGCTTTTAAAAGAGGGGGAGTAATGCCACGCGCGCCGCTGAGTGAGCGCCTACACGGCCGAATGGTTACGGTGTTTCGTTTCTCGTGACTGGGTTCGATTCCAGGAGCGGAATGTCCTTTTATTTATTCTTTCTACTTGGCATTCTGGCAAATTCGAGAACTTTCTCGTCTGATCGAGTTACGAATGTTCTCCGCACCGAACGTTCTAGGCCAAATGTCCCAGAAATGTTCCAGAAAGCCACGCGGGGCTACAAAAGGTGCTCCGCGTGGCAAGCCGGGGTGAGTCTCGCCCCAGCGTTCGATCCTGCTGTTTTGTGGATTTTGACGCCCGCGACGCTCCGTTGGTATCTTTTGTTTCTCTTTTTGTTTTGGGCACAATTTCGCCCCATTAAACGTTTAGTTTTTTTAGCTATCACTTATTCAATTGTCATTCGGGAAAATATGATGTTGCGGGCGAAACGTTGCCCAGATCCATTTTGTTGACCCAACACTTGCTATGTCACAAAAACCTAAACTTTTGGCTGGTGTACATCAATAATATTATTAAAACAAAGTTGACCTTGAGGAGCTTAGGGATGGAGGGGGGCGGGGTGGAGGGCGGTTGCCTCCCTCCCCTTAAATTCACCCCTGCGCATACTGAGTTTAAGCAATTGATTGGACATATAGAGTGACTACGTAGCTCCAATTCGCTCCTCCGTTTTATTGTCGGGGATTCCTTGTCGGTTAGACTTTTGACAGCTGAGAAGCACTACACCCATTGATTGCCTAGTTTACTACGCTCTTCGTCAAATATGCCACTGTAGTTTTCACACCGTATATACTTTACTGATTTTAAAGAGCGCTCCTATAATAAGATGCCACTTTTGAAGTTCAGATATGCAATCTTTGCGTAGGAGCTTGTGTACGGAGAGATCAGTAGCTACCATTTGGGATAACAAATATTCGCAAGGCTTAGTGTGTATATGGCCGTAAATATACACCAAATCATGTTTACAAACAAACCGGAGCGCGGCTCTAGCGGACGCCTCCGGCGCCGCGCATGCGCGATGGGGGTGTGGGCAAGAAGCCTCGCCGTCGCCCATGAACACACCATTGAAATGCGATGTTGTCGGCGTCAGTGTGAGTCCCCCTGCCCTTTTTCGCGTTCGAATTGTTGGTTCTATGTCTCCCTGGCGATGTCTGACTATCTTGAGCGGCGTCAGTGAAATTACCGAGGTTCGTTACACCGCAAAACTTCGCGTGAATAATGTGACATGTGGCGATTCATTCCGCGTGGACACCGCAGAATGTACGCTAAAGCATGATTCGCATGATGAGATTTCGCTCGGAATTTTCAGTCGCGACGCCGCTCGGGCTGCAAAAGCGTGAACCGTAGCTGAGATGGTCGACGTCGATACTGAAAATCGCAAGCAGAATCGGACCAACCGAATTAGGCATAACAAGTCGGTGATGGTCACTGGTAACAATGATCAACATCTCCTTGTATCTACTGTTTACATCGAGCCTGCTTACCAACCTTCAAATTTAAGTCTTTTGAGGCCTGCACTTACTTCTTAATCGCAAGTACTGGGTCAACATTTGGTCTACGGACCGTCGTCGTCTCAGAGAGCAGACGACAAGCAGAAACGTTTGAAAGAGCAGACGACAGTTCGAACAATCAGGCGGCCGTTTGAACTTGAAGACGCACTGAACGTAGTCCGCAGGTGGTCCGCACAACTTGACGGTTTTCTGGCGCTCATGTTGGAACAAAACAAATAAATCTGATGACCACAAGTATCCGTGAATTCAACCCAAAGTGCTTCCCGCCCAAGCAATCGTTGTCCGACGGCGTCTGCTTTTCCCTTTCACGGCACATATCCAGATTCTCGGACGAACCGAGCACGTGAAAACTGACCTTCAAACCTTCTCGACACTTTTGGTACGGCCCCAGTCGCGGCGTTTTGACGAGAAGGCAGGCTTTTGTCTGGTTCCTTTCAAAACAACGCAGGAATACACGTCTGGCATGGGGACTTCTGCCCACAGCCCCAGACCGGAAGTGCGACCGACGCGCCACCACCGCGCCGTGACGTCACAGAGATGAGTTCGTGTATAAACTCTCGTTATATTTTATTTGCAGCCATGCACCGTCGTCAAGCTGCGTTTCGCCGTATCAGACACCCGAAACGATCTATGTAGACTAAAAGGGAGATACGACTAATCACCTTGCCCAGAATATGTTGACACACACGTGCAGACACACTACGCACGCGCGTGCGCACATACGCACGTACACACAAACACACACAAGCAACTGTAGAACATCTCCGAACTCGTGAAACATTGCTTTTGAACGTCCCACTTAGATATAGATTTCTGGATCAAGATGTTTTCTGAGGTTCAACAAAGGTAGATCGTTCAAATTTCATCTCCGCGAGCTATGAAGAAAGGTAACCACGTAGGCACTTTTCAGGAAGCCATGTCTCGCAATATCAGTATTATTATTATTACTAATATTACTGTATCTTAGGGCGTGATAATGCCCGGCGTGTTACTATATATCAAGATAATTAATGTTGCAGTCAACGCGCTGATTAACAAATATGATTTGATTGTTGGGCGCTTGGATCTGCGCATTGAGCGGAGCCACCATGTTTGAAAGCGTCAGGGAGGTTGTTGCTCTTACTATCTACCGATATACCTATGCTCCTACCCTTTCACCTCAAGCACAGTGAAAACTACACAGTTTGTCTCACTTTAAGTGTATCTACACGAAGGAGAACTCAGTGGACGGATGTCGTGACGTCAGCAACCTGGGAAACTCCGTCCTCGGCTCTAGCATCCACACGGACGGCGGGGAGCCGTGAGGGATATCAGTGTTACCAGCCGAATTTAGCGGTCGCACTCTCGACAACAACGCTCGGAGCACGCTGAAGAGACGCGCGCGCCGTAGTCGAGAGTAGGAAAATGGAGGCGCAGATGAAGCGGCGGTATGCCGTTATGGCAGCAGCGCTGCTAGAAAAGAGAACGACGACGACATTCTACCTACTAAAAGAAGGTTCTGGGTGAAAGGTTGGATGGAGAAGAAAGAACTTGGTATACAGAACCAGTTGTACGAAGAGCTGCTAGAAAGCGACTCACGTGGAGTATCGAAGACTCCTTCGCGTGCCCCATGACGTCTTCGTTGAACTACTGGCCCGCGTCCGTCGCGAATACAGAGGCAAACAACAAATAAGAGGTGTCCTGTGAGCGCGAAAACCCGTGGTGTCGTCATTTATTTTTGACATTCTACCACCGCGCTACTACAACAGTCATGGCGCAGGCGATTCCGAAAGCGCGAAAAGAACGCGGTGGCCCCCGTGGCCAGACAAGGCAAAAGACTATCGCTAAAAGCAGCTAAATGCGAACTACTCCGCCGCCCATCCGCGGAGCTTTCGTGCTGACAGAACGAAGCCTCCGTGCCTCCGCCACGGAGGAGGACGGCACCGCGAGGCGTTAAAAAGGGATGACGTATGTCTCACGGGATGCGCGATCCGCGGAGGAAAGTGGCGGATTTCTCCTTCGTGTGGATGCCCCGTTATGTACGAGCGGGGCCGAACATATAGAAGCATGATCATGTTGACCAAATTGATACTTGTAGTCCCTGTACTTGCGCGCATGCTTGGCAGGGACGCTGAAAGCCCGGAGCTTGCTCTTGTACGTGTTGCTTCTGCTGCACTCACACCTTATGCGCTTTAACTATTGCTTCTGCGGACCGAGAGCGTTTATGCTTCGTTGTTCGTTGGCTTTCTTAATTATTTCATCGATCCACAAATAGCACGCCAGAAAACCGTCTGCAACTTTCGCAGCACTCGCGTAACATGAGCAGTTCTAGGAGGAGCCTAAGCGCTGTGAGCAGCTAATGCTGTTTTGCTCTGGAATCTTTAATTAATGCGGGATAACTTTATGGCTGTGTTCCAAATCTTACGCAAAATGAACCCGAGTTACTCGGCGTGGCCGTGTCACGTGACAACACAGATTGAAGAACACTGGAACGCGGGTAGGTTTCGGAACGCCAAAGCACAAAACTCCCTACCCTGGGTAAGATCGAGTAAATTTTAGAACACGGCCAACGTTGGCGTCCCGATGGCTTTTTCCTGACTCGCCACGTAATTTTCAAAGTGCCAAACTCGAGTCAAAGATGCCTCGTTTGACCCGAAGAACCATCGGTGAAGCCTAAAAACCCGTTCACACTCTCGCGTTTGCTTAGGACCAGGTTCTTGTGATCTCTTGCAACGAGAGAACACACTTGCACGCTGGCGCCTTCTATAAGATAATCCTAGAACAGCATCTGACCAGAGCGAAGGTTTTGCTGTACTGGCGAGTTCAAATGTACGTACTATCTATGATAAATGATCGTTTATAACATTGTCAAAGTATGTTCAAGTGACAAAAGAATGATTCGCGAAAAACAAAAAGAAGAAAATATAGGGAAATTTTAAGTGCCAGGGCTACCAAATGATGGCCCCAGTATGTAGTCTCGTCGTAAGAGGTTTTAGAAGGTTAAGAGTACACGGTCTTAAGCAGTCGCAAGTGTGTGAACAGCCTTTAATCTGGCACTTGTTTAACAATTTTGGCTCAAAGTTCCCACGCGAAAACCGAACAACCAGAAGTGGAGCCCAACGGTGGCGCTTGTTTAGCAATTTAGGCCAAAAGATGCCAGACTCTTTGACCCGTTAGGGTTAGGTTTGGCTCTACCTTGTCTGCTTTGGGCTTATTAATGACCTCTATTTCCAGGCAAAAACAAACAAACAAACTTTGACCCACAGAACTGCGCTACTTGGAGGGTTGTTGTTGTGGACGTTGGTTTCGTTGATTGTTGGTTCTCGCGTTTGTTTTTATGCTCTCTTGGTCTTGCCTGTCGCTCGTTGCCCGCATTGTCTGCTTTATGGTCTGTGTCCCCCCTTCCGTTTTGTCTCGTTGTTCGCTGGCCCTGTTCTTCTCACACATGGCGTCTCCTCCTCCCAGGTCCAGAGCGTCAAGTGGGAAAGCGACACTCAAGAAAATGCGGCGTTCAGAAACGAGGCATTGGGATTGTGTCGGATCGAGACCGGTGAGGCCCTGGACCCGGTCACATACGGCCACGTGACGTGCGCTCGCTGCTACTCCTACATCCCGGCCTTCGCCTTCCGGAATGACTCGAGGCTCGAGTGAGTATGCTGATCACACTTTGCACTAAATCTTTAAAAAAAAAGAAAGATAAAAAAAGCGACGGGAAAAAGAAGACATTTTTGACAGCAAGAAAGAAACAAACACTTCCCACGAAAGAAAATAAAATCTGTCCTATATTTGGCTTATTTAGGTAGCGAGGCTATTTAGGTTGCGAGGCTATTTCGGGACGACATGCCAGAATAGAGGTAAGTTTCGGAATAACTCTCATTCAAAATTAAAAGGGCACTCAGGTGGATTCTGAGATTGCTTATTTATTATCATAACTCAAACTACGGGCTCTAAGGAATCTTAAAAACCCGAAATCACATTCAAGGGCTGCCGATTTTCCTATTAAAATCCAATCAATGATCGTGCCATCCTCCCCTTTCTGCGCTGTGGCGCAGAACACCAGGGGTCGCCATTGACGGGAAGGCAGCAGGAGGGCACGCGACAGCCAATCACGAACGACGGCTTCCTGGCGGTCTGAATTTTCGAATATGCGCGCATTGGAAAAATTAGTCCGCCGGGAAGCCGTCACTCGTGATTGGCTGTCGCGTGCCCTCCCCTGCTGCCTTCCCATCCGGTGGTGACCCCTGGTGTTTTGCGCCACGGCGCAGAAAGAGGGGTGCGGCACGATCTTTGATTGGATTTTAATAGGAAAATCGGCAGCTCTTGAATGTGATTTCGGTTTTTTTTGAGATGCTTAGAGTCCGTAGTTTGAGTTACGACAATAAATAGACGATCTCAGAATCCACTTGAGTGCCCCTTTAAGGGTGAACTTAAAGCATACCTCAATTTAGAAAAAGTCGACCCCGAAATGCAGGCATGTTTTGAAGACTCTCCTAATAGTCCAAAAGAGTCTCGCGACTTAAATATTGCGCAATTTTCTTGTTTTCGGGGAACGCTAGTGCCTAGATGAGGGACGTACGTGTTTTTTTTCTTTTCTTTTCTTTTTTTCGGGGGGGGGGGGGGCGGAGTTTACTGTTTTCAGGAGCGATTTGAAAACATGCTTCTATTTTTGTGCCGACTCCTGAAGGATAAAAACAGATTCTGGAATGTCTCCTAAATCAAAATGAGTCTCGTGAAGCAAATATTTCACTAAAATTGTTATTGTAGGGGAAGTTCATTTAGTGACATGTGTGTACTGACTAAGAGTAGGCACTTGAAAATGTTTCTGGGAGTTGGGTGTCTCCTGAAGGTGTCCTGTAGTCCTCGTGAAGTTTTACACATCCCGCCCTTGCAGAGTGTCGAGAAATAGTAAAAAAACAAAAACATAAGAGTAACGCCTTCTTAGCCTTCAATAGCGCGACAAACCACTGCATTGAAGCGCACTTTACTGTATATCAACACTTTAAGGCATGAAATTAGCCAGAAGGGTTAACTAATCTAGACTTCTGGCTTAGAAATTAAAAAGAATTAAAAGTGTAGGCTGCCAGTTCAAGATAAAAGATGCTGTGCAACGCTCCAGCCCTGTACGTTCATGTAAGTATAATAAAGTAGTTTTTTTTTTCAGAGACATATTAACTGTGCTTGATAATCTACCACTATAAACATAGTACAGCGTTCAAAATTTCTTATTGTTAGGCACAAAACAGGTTGTTTGGAGCGCAGACTGTGAGAGTAATTTATTTGCTATTATTGCTCTTCAAAATCAATTATTTTCGAGCCTTCTGTTTCCAAAGAAGAAATTATTTTGAATCAAACCAATCAATAAAATCACTAAATTTAATTACACAGGCGCTTTACGCGTTACATTTCAGCAAACAAAAATAAATGTTGTTGTTAGTACCGTTATAGCACATAAATTAACTAAAAAAAATTGGTTGTGCATAAAATGGAAATAGAAAAATCTCAAGATATCTCCTTTCATTTGCCACCGGGCACCGCAAGTAATTGGGAACACCTTATATATGCAGGAGGAACGAATGAAACTTTGTGGAAATATTCTTCGGATATTTGTGATCAAAACACTTTCAATCGCACATCTTTTGTTTATTTTTTTCAGAAATTTTTAGGCAATAAAACGCGATATATTATGTTCAGTAGGATACATTTGATATTGTGAACACAGGTTTTATTAAAATTTAACATTAAAAAAAAAAATAAGCAGCGCGGTTTTTTTAAGGGTAAACCCAGTAGTTCGTGGTATAGCCACTCGCCGAAGGAGAACGCCAGGGCGTCTTTCGAACGCCCCGTCCTTAAGCTGAAGCATCACGCCTGCCGTCGTGCTTTGCTTGTGCGCGAGCGCGCGATGCGCGAGCATAGCCTCCTATATACTAACAAAGCCCGGCAGATCACCACGAAAAGCGGCCGCCGAAATGGAAAAGGTGGAGCGGTAGACAACGGATGAGAGGAGAGCCACGTGACGGGCGCCACGCTGCGGCGAGACGCCGAAACACACTTCTCCCGAGCGAACAAGTGCGTTTCGGGTCCTAGCCGCTGCAAAAGCTGTGCGCTGACTTCCAGGTTCCCCTAGCAATGGCTCTTTGATGCTCTGTGCTACCACATCCTCGCGCTCCAAATCTGCGACCGGGCACTCTATGGCTCCGTCGTCGAACTGCCAGGCTTTGTGAGTATAGAGGAGGCCATAGCTAGTGGATGTTGCTCGTTTGAATCGCGGAAGCCAGCGTGGAAGAGACCGATCTCACCAAGCGTGAGGCGGTTGCGTGAGGACACCATGAATTTAGTTCACAGTGGGGAAGGTGGCAGTGCACGCGCAGAGCTCCAGTGAGGTTGTCGCACGTGCAGACTACTACAGGTTTCTCGATGCATTGCGGCAGCGGTAGCGTATTCTACGTTTGCTTAGCTAAACTGGGCTCCCCAACAAAAAGTTGCCGTGTTTTCTTCACCGTAAAAATGAGCTACACATAGAACAACACTGATTTCCCCCCCTCCACCCCCCACCCCCCACCCCTTCCCGAATGTTGCGCTAGCGGTTTAAACCAGATGCCAGAGTTACAGAACTGAGCGCCATCTAATTCAAACGTGAAAGGTGATTTTCTGAAAGGTTCATTAGAAAAATGAAGCCGATTTCCGTCCGTTTTCGGTAACTGGTGCCATAGAGCTCCGTGTATTCGAGAGTTCTGTCAGCCACAATTTTCGCATCGAAAATTTCAGTAAATCACTTATAACCTTAGGAATAAATTAATGGTTAGGAATTTTTTTGCATCTGGTTCGGACCACTAGCTCTACGTTTGGCAGGAGTGAGAGTTCTGCGATACATAGGTTATTTTTGGCGGTGAAAAAAAACAAAGAATGCCCTACAATATATTTAAGGGGGACACCCTGTATATTACCCAAAATATAACATATTACATATTTATTCCTATTTTGTTGAAAATAAAAACAAAAATGCATAGCAAAATGTATTTACGCGACCCTAATATGTATAAAAGAGGTCCAGCTAACATCTCTTGAAAACATTTGTGGAAAACTACAGCTCGGCGGCATTTATAGTGTTACGCAGAAAATGTTCGTAACACGTTACTAGTAACGAGTTACTTCTACCTGGTTATTTTTCTCAGTAACGATAGGCATATTTAGTTACTTTTTCTGAAAAGTAACGAGTAACAAACTTAGTTACTTTTAAGGTCAAGTAATGATTAACGGCATTTCGTTACTTTTGAGGAGAAAAGTGTAGAACACCGCTTAGGGGGATTCACCCGCTCACCACTGAGTGGGCAAATTTCGCTGCACAAATCTGAGTCTCGGGAATTGACCAGAATATTGATTATTTTTGAGGGTCATTATAAAAAATGGTCCTACAACCCTTAAAGTTTTCCGTGAGAGCGCTGGAGTTTTTTAATGGAATCCAGAAAATATGAGCATTGCGACAGTTTCGAGCGCCTTATGAGGCAATTTTTGAAATTACCATTATTTGGACTATAAAAGTGACACAATGAATGGTAGTACGTACTGAACGTGTGTTCTACCTTAATCTTAAGACCGTGACAAAAGACCAAATGTCTTGGTATTTGCTTATTTGTGTAAATGAATTTAACGGGGCAGTTTTCACCAGATTTAATTTCAATGGGTTCAACGAGATGGTGACACCAGCACCAAACGCCCCAAGCAAGAGCATTTGTTGTCGCTGCTCTTTCACAAGCTTGCACGGACGGCGACTGGCGGCACGAGTCCTTTGCTTGACACCGCTGAGATCGGTTTCGCCTTTTTGCCGGAGAATGGTCTGTGTGAGATTTCTGTCTGCCCCACCACACAAGAAATAGGAGCAACGAGTGGCGACGCCCGTGGACGGAGTGGTGCCATAACAACGTGCTGTGTCTTGCCGCAGCGCGACGAGCTTTAACATTTAATTTGACAGTGACCGCGGCCTATGTCACGACCATATGTAGCCAATCTAACGGTAAGAAAGTGCCATATAACCTCGCGCTCCGCGAATCTCCAGGTCCCACTTTGAATGTGTCTTTGTTCTGTCTTGCAAGAGACATCAAATCACCAAATACGCCAATGCACGAGCCGGTGCCTGGCGCAACGCTTCGAAGCAAATGGCCGTGCAGCACTAAAATGAGATAGACATCCATGTTTAGGCTCCCTACGGGAGCAAGAGTTGCGCGTTCAGCCATCTTGAAATCCATAACTTATGCGGGAAAGCCACTCCTCTTGTTTGTAGGAGCCGTGCTTTGTTGATTGAGGCCGGTCACGTGTACTGAATTCGGCGAATAGTGGCGCCGCGCGCTCCGCCGCGCATGGAAGACGGGAAAGGAGGAGAAGGAGGCAAAAGCAGGGGAACATACGCCGGGGCGCGCGGAACGTCTACTTTCCTGCATGGCGCAGGATTTTTACTTCTCATGCGATGAATCTCGGTGAATAGTGGCGCGGCGGCACGTAGAAAAGAGACGCGCAACTTTGGCTACCGCACGAAGCCTATTGAAAAACTCCAAATGAGCGGCCATGGAGTGGCCCTTGAAAGGAAACTGCGGTGCGGCTGTCACTTGTGGTACGTGTCTCTTGCGTTCGCCAACACTGGTTGTCGGCACTTGTAAGAAACGCCAAGCATGAATTTTATCCAGGGACTTTAGCTCAGAGCGCACATTCGGCTTCCCTGGCTTCTGTCGGCCGCTTCACATCGCGGTCACTCTCTGACCCATGTTATGTTTCCGGAAAAAAACATGCGCTTTGGCGTATCCCAACGTGAGAGCTCAGGCCATATCATATTTAATTATCTATCTGGGCAGAAATGTTATGTTTTTTTTTTAGATTCGGTACGTGCGTGAATTAAGGCGGGCGTTGATGAACCCGAGACAACCGTGAATGTACTCATCCAGCTTAGCTGTTTGATTCTACGGCGTCGCGTAGCTCAAGAGGAAAGAAGGCGCAAGTTCGGCCGAGTTAGCGCTTCACATGGTTTGGCACGTAACGTCCTCGCACCATTTCAGTGTGCATTAGTTAAGTGTCTGTTAGCGCCACCAACGCACCAGAAAGCATAGTGGCAGAGAACAATGCTAATAAAAGAAAAAAAGTAGTGTGAGGCAGACCGTCACCAGGTTCAGACGTGTGGTCTTTTCTTCCCACAGTAAAACAGCATTCTACTTCTTTTAAAAAAATGCGATAGTACACTTTTTACGTTACCAAAGGTAAGCATGTCTAGAAGGAAGGCCACCACAATGGCAGCTGGTGTGATGTCAGTGCAGGCTATAAAACCACTCTCCTCGTGCCTTTGGCTTCGTTAGCACTTAGGGTCAAAAGGGTGAAATAGTGCCTTGAGTATACATATATGTATATACTCCGTTCACACTTAAGCTGAGACTATACTTCATTTCACCTTATGTGCGAGCGAAGGCAAAGCTGGAAGTGCGATCATGAAAGCTCCGTGCGTTCAGGCTTTGCTCGAGTGCGCGAGCTGGGTAGAAACTCCAAAAGCGCTGGTCTCGCGCTTCCAACTTCGGCTTCTGCTCGCAGATAAAGTGAAACGAAGTATAGAAGCTCCGCCTTCAGCGAGAGCTCGCTGGCTTCCGCAGTGCTTTAGTTGCGCGTGCCTGTGCGTTCATACTTGTGCTAGCAAGGGCAGAAAGCTTGTGCTGAAGGCGGAGCTTTTAGCCTCAACTGAAAGATGAACGCAGTATAGACGCCTTTAGACACGCTCCAGTTTACAGTCGCCATTTTTTACTATTCTCTTGTCTTACCGAGATACCTTGCCACTGAAACGGTCGTTGACGAGCCTAAAATGGCAATAATCTGGCTTGCTATGATAATGGAAAAGTGAAATGATAAGAATTAGAGGAAACAAAAACGGAAGGTGTATGTCATGGCGGCGGGCATCAGTTTCCGAGAGATGCAAATGTCCGTGTAAACAGCAAACACAGAAGAAAGGGACCACTGAATAGCCGAGATGTACCATGCGGAGGCTACAACCCATCAGAGTCAATCCAACACTGCGGGGATATGAATGTACGGGCTTTCCTTGCGATTCCCGGAGCTCTAGTTCACGTGTCGCTGGATTGGCTGTGATTGTTACTCCGGAAGAGCGCGGGCATAGACGGCGGTCACATACTGTTCAAAGTGAAGAAAAGGTGGGAGGCAGTGATAACAAGCCATTGCGCGTTGCCATGGCATTACTACGTCCCACATGCATCGTCTCAAAACCATTCTCTAGATGGCAATGAAATCTCACAGTTCTCCGGAAACGCCGGTGGGCAAAGCCGATCTCGGTCGAATTGAGTGTCAAGCAGACGGCACGTCACTTGACATCACTTTCTGCAGCGATGAAGTCAATGCATAGTCCCATAAAGTAAGAGGCTATGGCCCAAAGTTTTGGCGTTCATGCACTCGCGCAACTTGAGCGCGGCTCAAATCTGTACACGTGCACTCTTCACTTTTCTGAAATAACATAGAAAGCCAGCTAGATTGGAGCACTTAATCACTCAAAAGTAGCGCAAGGTGCGTCGATGCAAGAGGCACGTCCAGCGTGCAGTTCTTGGGAAGATTATGGTGGCACAGCGCAGCACTGAGCTATATTTCAGACGCCGTGTTCTTCCCAGAAGTGGCGCGCGGCACCTGTCTTGAGCATTTCCACAACAATGAATGGCGCTATGTTTCGCAGGATAGAGAAACTTTAGGTCACTGGGCTCGATAGCTCGCTGCCATTGCTAAGCAGCATCGGTTTTGATAGTGAAAGAAGGCGCGCGGTGTTAAGGCATTGCGCGTTGTCATGGTATCACTACGTTGTCTGATCGTGTCAGACAAGACTTTGAACAACTTTGTCGTTTTCAACAGTACGTCATCACACTCGAATGGCGCGAGCTCACTAAGTGGGCCCGGTCCCGACGCTGAGCGCCTTTCGACGCGTGCACTGGACACGACTTCCAGCCGATCGTTGACCCTGCGCATTTTCCCATTTCTGTTTGTGCTCCATCTCAATGTGATGATATCTCTGCTGAAAAATCCAGTATAACTTTTCGCTATCTGGATTACGGAACTAGAAATCAATCTGGATTATATCTGGATTTCAGGTTTTTGAAATTAATTACTTTCTCTGCAATCTCGACTTCAGGTTTACGGAAACAATTCCAGTTATATTTAAGTTCCATAATCCATATAGTGAAACGTTATACTGGGTTTTACGGTAGAGATCGAAATTCCAACACACAGGTTTTGATTATTTACATGGGCTTATTCAGGCTCATTCTCTAGACGGCAAGAACATCTCGCAATTATCCGGCAGAACAGACCTCGCCCGCGCTTGGCGTCTTTTTATTGCTTTGTGTCGTGCACCATTTGCTTGGCACAAATATAGCACAACCATAGGCGCAACTTTCCGTGGCTATGAAGCCAACGCTACAGGCGCCCGTGTAGTCGCGTAGCTTTGAGCGCGGCTCAACGCTGTACACGCGCGCTCTTCACATCTTCAGAAATGCTCCGAGCCTATGAAATCTCGCAGTTCCCACTCACGTTGAACGCGAACAATAAATGTACAATAAAATTAAGAATTCACAAAATGTTGAAAATAAAGCATTGTTAGGGTTTTGATGAAGCACTAAATGGGGTACACCATGTTTTTTTCTTAACGCTTTATTAGCGCTGCTGAGTAGGTGCTGAAAGATGCATATACACCGTTTTGAAAAGTGATCGAAATATCCGCGATACGCACGGATGTTGAGTATTGCACCAGCCAGAAGCTCTTTGTCTACAAAATGCTGGGATGTGAAGATCTCAGTCCTCAGCATGCGATCTTCACAGCTCAGCACGCACCTGTTCGTCGATTCCGAAAGCGAGCAAAGCACGCGCCGTTCGTACAAGCCCTGAAAATAGAACCACGGTCAGAAGCTCTTTTCTACCTACGATGGTGACTCGTGCATAACCTGAAACTACTCATTACAGCTTGGCATATAACGTCTTAACTCAGGGGAGCAAAGATTAGGAGCGAGATTCGCGCTGCAAAAATGTATTACAACACGCCGATGCGTATTCGTCAGAAAACGAATTTCATGCTACAAACAAGCGATGAACGCCGCCAAAGGCAATACAGTGATGTGAGGACATACACTGCGTGATCGGCTTTATCTGCACACAAATGACGCACTTGCAAACGCTGAAAACCCGAGTGCACTGCCAACGCACAATACGAGCAAATAGAGTGTTCACAAAATACGTTTGAACGGTTTGAACGTATTTCCAACCTCGGACCCAGTCGGAAACCACTGCAGAGCCATTTCTTTGACTTGTGTCGTGTGCCAGCCGTTGGCGTCTGGCGGTATTGACGGACACCGGGCAAACAAATTCCAGCTCGCTCTAGATCGGCGGCGAACAGCCCGTCGCCCAAGCTCCCCTCGAGCGCCCGATCTGCATGCGCAGCTGTCAGCATGCAACTCCTTTGTTCCGAAAAATTTGTGCGCCATCTATGAGGAAAAGGATGCAAATAAGTCGCGGGTGATTCCATCTTAAACAGCCTGTCTAATTCAACCTGATTATTCGTCCATTGCGACAAAGGCAGATGGGCAACCCGGAAAACTACTAAGCAGTATGACAGTATAGCAACGTTTATCTCTTAGCACGTCAGTCAAACTTTACAGCTGAAAATGCTCTTCACCCAGGGAACAAAATGAGGTTCGCTGGTTGAACCTTCTAGAATCGTGTACAAATCGAATGTCAAACCCGTAGGTTGCCAACACGGTAAGGCACAGAATCCATTGTTAACTTCGAACTTTTAAAACTGAGAGAACAAAAGAGATAGGCGAATTTCAGATTTACGAGATCCTGAAGCACAATGAAAGAAAGTGGTTGTCCTGTGCTTGTCCTCCGTGTTTTATTCTTTCAATTTTATGTATTCATGTTCAACCCGCTCTGCCTTCACCAGTCGTGAAGCTCAACACTGTACTTCCTTCGAGCGCGTCAGCAGAACGAATCTTCAGCGTAGCCAGAGAAGCATTCTCAAGGAAGCGGGGAAACCTAACTAGTGGAAATTTCGTGTGGCAGCTACTGCTTAAAGGGATTGTCCGGTCAAATTTTGTATTCGAGAAAACAATTGAATATCACTGTTATTGCCTCGAGACGCATCGTACGTGCAATATCTGAATTTTATATGCCCCTCTGCATGAGTAATTGAATTTATACTGCTCCAATCGCACTCTAGCGTAAACACTGTTTTCGGTGGAATCATGGGAGCTCTGACGTCACACAACACAAAGCGAGCATTTCTGGCTCGTCGTTTACCTGCGAGTGAACGCCTCAGCGTGCTTCGTTTTTGTTGTTGTGCTCGACTTGCTTCGTGGTTGAGTGAGATTTTTTTTGCGCGGTTGGGTATCACAGTTACCGGGCAGCACATGCGAGCCAAGACATGACGTTCCACACTTTTCCGCGAGACGTGCAGTGACGAGCAAAATGGATCGTCGCCGTGCGTAGGGACTGGGTTCCCGTCAAGACCGAGATCCCGCTTATGCAGCAATCATCTCACAGAAGAAAGCTACGAGCTGAGCTCTAAGCGGACAGAAGGCTCGTAAGCTGAGGTGTGATGCTATGCCAACGATATTAAACTACGTCCATCCACTCCTCGCCCAAATCGGATCAATCAATTTGTTTATGCAGCGAAACCGAAACCAACAGCTAGACCACCTGAAAACGATACCAGAAGTTGTATTTAGCACGCGTGCAGCCAAATTCTGTTTGACCCGCATGTGAAAATAGAGCGTGGCCACGATTCACCCAGCTGAAGGAAAGACCCGCAGCCTCATCACCGATCCAGTGGATCCGCCGAAATGTGTACCCAGATGCCGCTTCGTATACCTATACTTTGTTTCAGCTTGGGTACAGGCGCAGCCGATGCTACAAGCGCGAGCATGTGACCCTGAACAGTGCTTGCACTGCACGAGCGCGCGTGCTTGGCAGGGACGCTGAAAGCCCGCGGAGCTTGCGCTTGTAGCATCGGCTGCGTCTGGACCCAAGCTGAAACGAAGTATAGTTGCCGCTTCAGAGGCGAAATCTGCATCCTTTGCCTTGCAAGCGCTCCTAATTCGATCGGTGGCCGTCGCAGTTTGTGTTTGCGCGAAACGGCATACGTTTGCTCGAAGCTTATGGCTCGTGTTGCGAGTAATATCCTGCTAAAGGGCGTGACTTTTTTTGCACACGCATTGGAACTGCATTAAAAGAACCGTATTTTAGTAGGGTACAGCCTAGGACAGTGGTTCTCAACCATCAATGTTTCGCGGACCCCTTGTGGATCGGCGGAGATGATGGAGGACCCCGTTCGTGGTGAGAGGAGAAAAAAGGTATAGGTTAAATATAATAATGATTTAATAAATGGATATAACTAAGGGCTAGTGTGAAGTAGACCTCTCTATTGACGTTCACACGAAAAAACTCACCCGAAAACGAAAACATTTCTTTTCGTCCTGAAAAAAAAAAAAATACAACTTTTATTGCCGGGCTTGACTGATGAGGCAGGGCTTCGCGGACCCCAAAGGGTCCGCGGATCCCCATTTGAGAACCACTGGCCTAGGAGACTATATAATTCGAAACAAAATACAAGAAATCCATCGACCAACGCTTGTTATCCCGACCATCCGACAAAGCTTTGCGTTTTGTGACGTCACGCAGCAGCTACGGATGTCAGCCATTGACACTGGCGAAATTCGGGGTGCAGTTTCGTACATACGCTCATGAAAGGTTTAGTTAATAACGGGAGATCATATATCAAAATAAAATTGTCGTTTGTCTACATGAAGACTCCCTCGACGTAACGAGCGCAAAAACTTAAGTACTTCCGGTTTCGACCGGACAATCCCTTTAAGTGCAACGACTACTGAAAGGAAGCAATAAACAATGAGACAAAAGCTGTTACGTATTTGGGAGTCAAAGTAACGAGAAGAGTAACTAGTTTTGAAGTACAGTAACGCGTTACTTCTGAGAATCGGTAACAACCAACGTATTTTTGAGCTCGTAACAAGTAACAGTACTAGTTACTTTTCTGGGGTAACGTGTACATGTCTGGTGTAGAGTACAAACAGCTTACAGTTGTTCTACTCGGGTGTTTAATAGAGCCAATATTTCGCTCTATTACGCACAAATCAAAGTTAACATGGTGCTAGCTGCAACGGCTACCAGAGAGACTCTTGCCAGCCCCTGCGGCCTTCAGCGATCGATAAGTTTCCACCGCAAAACTTTCTTGGACGTTCAGGAAATGTGAAGAACAAAACATTCCAAGTCTTTACCACGAGTTACCCCCAGAGCCAACTTTAGTACGTAGTTAGCCCCCGTAAAAATCACCTATGGCCGGATAGGATCCAGGTTAAGGAAGACAGAGATATCGCATCAATATTTACGAGCAGTAGACCGGTGGACGAAACGCTTGTCTCGGAGTCGACAGGTACGGTAGCATAATATTATCCAGCACCCTCCGGGGGTCCGAGGTAGGGGTTTGCCAGACTATATGACACAAAACGAAAAAAAAAAAAGACTCTTCGTACACTCCGTCTTGCACAAATAACTTCCGCCTAGACGCCAGCTGCGCATGCGTGAACCGTCCCCCACCTATAGATCCTGTCTGCTATAGTTTTTGTTTGCTGGAAACAAGACCGAATATTTCTCCCTCGCTCGTTCATCATTGGCTGTGAAGTTCGACCTAGTCAGCTGCTATTTACTGCTGATGTAGGAACCAGAAAACCTTACCCTGACCCGAGAAGGCTGCTTGACAAGTGCAATCTAGTAAAGTACGTTGCCGGGCGGTTTGTGCTTTTTTTGGCGCAAATATAATAGCGTATGTCCCGTCTTACTGGCTTGTTCGCGTCCAATATGGGCTTTCTTAATTTTATTGAGAAGTGCAGTTGTGCAGATTTTTGTGAGTGGATGGACGTGTATGCATTTGTCCCTGGAAACCGTGTTTGAAGGGACTTCATCAATAAATGATAGCAATGGTGGGCTCTTGGAGACTGTTGCGTCTGAAACAACCGGCTGGCCTTTGTTAAGTTAGAGATCAGTCTCACAAGTTTAAGCATATTGATCATAATCATAATAGATAAGTATTACTCAAAATAGTGTTTAATTATTATAATCAAAATAATAATTGCAGTCACTGCTTATATCCATCATGAAAAGTATCAACTGAATTAGATACCTTAACTCTTCATACGTATCAACGAAACATACTCGCAAATAACTCTAGTAAAGGGACTTGCTAAAAGAACGATCAGACATGTTTTTTTTTTAAATGCAGAATAGACTACTTCAAGAAATCCCTGCATGCAACAGTGCGCGTGTTGCATTATGGGGCCTCTTTGGCCATGGAGAGGAGTGGCATATGGCTTCGATTTTGATTGCCTCGTTGAAGAAGTAGTGCATCAGCACTGGATTAAAATAAAGTCAACGCTTGATTACATTGCACCCATTCATTCACCTTCATGAGAGCCTCCGTTGAGGCTCGAACTTCCAGCGGCCGTAAAGACCTGTCTAGGCTTAGCGAGGAGTAGCAGTAAGGGCTGCCGCATGCCATGCCTTTCTGGCGGTCTGGTTACCACTCCAGAGTGCAGCAGGACCCTCCCGGGTTGCGGATCATTTAAGAAGACTGGTACATTGTAACGATAGAACAGAACGATCGGCCTTGTGCAATTGTGTCTTTGTTTACCCGCGCACAACCCTGGTACATCGGGAGCCCCAAGAAGCGTGCCCCAGCATTCTATCCGTATTGGAAGGCAACACCATAAATTTACGGAAAGTCACATATTCAAACATTCACGCACTGTATTTGGTCGTGACGTGATGTGTGAATTGAGGTTGTCAAACTGAAACTGAAACAAGGGCAAAAGGTACCCAGGATGCTTTGCGCGGCACTACACCGCTAGTATCGCTTTCATTTTGCTAGAAGTCTATTGCGTTCTTACCAAAGCTAACTTTGATTAAGCCTTCACTCTAAGAAATGCCCGCTCGTCTACTTACCCATAAAAACACTCAAAGAGCCAACCCGCTGCGATGTACGAAATCAGCTCAGCTAATGATGAGGCGGAACATCCGATTAGACCTGAAAATGAAGCCTGCGCTGTGGCATTACGCAATGCAATGCGTCATGCTTGCATTGCGTAATGCCACAGCGCAGACTTCATTTTCAGGTCTAAACAGATGTTCCGCCTCATCATTCGCTGATCTGATTTCGTAGATCGCAGAGATTGGCTCGTCAAGGTGTTTTGCGGGTAAGCAGGCGCGCAGGCTTTTCTTAGTGTTGAGAAAAACAAAGTGAGCAAAGCGTGCAAGGTCTAAGAGAGTTGTCCGGCTGCCAAACACCTGCGCCGGGAGATCCGCCGGCCACACGGCGCAACTGAAAAAGAAATAGACAAAAACGAAGCAAAAAATAAAAGGAGGGGGGGGGGGGGGTCAGGAGAGAGGACTCCGGAACGCTGCGCAAATATTTTGCCACCTGCGAAACCTTGGAATTAACAGCAATGGAAAAGTAACGGGTACAAAAAGTGGACGTGGCGACGCGGACACGGCGTCGCTTGCCTGAAAGGTTTATACCGCTGTCAGACTTTAAAAAGTCGGCGAACCAGCCCACACCGATAAGCGCAAAATTTAGAGGTAATTCGTCGATTCTTTCAAGAAGTTGGATCATAAGGCCTTCAATTGCCCCCGTCTGACAGAGGTATAAGACTGGATTTAGCCTTCATTGCGTTCCTCATAAAATGAAATTTTGCATATGAAGGTTTTAATCCAGAGATCGAAATAAAATTGAAAAAAAAAATTCTTTATTGACTTTCTGGTTCGACAGACACGAAATTCTTGTTTTTCTTTAAACATGTACGTTTATTCGGCTTCTTACACATTCTTGGTATCAAAGGAATCGTTTGCAATGTCACAAGGATGATAATAGCAATTCAGAATTTTTGGAGAGGTTCTCCTACTTAGAAGAGTAATAAAGCAGAAAGAAAACCTACGAATTGTTCCATAAAAAGTCCTAGCCTCTTTCCATTAAACTCCATCACGTTAAAAACAGAAATAATCATTTCATAAGCAATCTATTTCTAGAACCGAGCACCCGAACACTTTTGATGACAGGAGTATTAGCGAGACAGGAGTATTATTAATAGAAGCGAGAGGATTGGCAACGGCAAACTTGGAACTGAGCCTCTTTCGAAAGTAACGGCTGCCCTGTGAATTATAGATGCGACTAAGGGGACACGCGTCCTGTCGAAACAAGTTGTGTAACTCTGTGAAAGGGGAACTGTTTGCTTCCACATTTTGAAGATCAAAGAGGGCTTTAGGAGATTAGGTTGTTACCAAATAAATATCCGTTAGAGAAATGTACTCATTTCTAACTGATAAAGCAGCTGAAAAACAGCTTCATGATGTAGTCGCTCAATGGAGCTGCACGAGCAGGAGAGGTATTTTAAGGCTGAAATCGCGGTTTCACCCGAGACAACACATTGATTTCTTAATTATATGTAGATATTTATTTCGGCTCAGGAGAGCCGCGCCGCCGCAGAAGGACAAGTCGCTCATACCGTGAAGGCCAGCGTTGTCGCCGCGTCCAACGATGATAAAATTGTATTGTACAGATGAATAAAAAAAAGTTGACAATGGTTTCAAAGTGGAGCTTGTGGATGGAGGTGAGGGGTTGATGTTGCGGCTGAAGAGGGGGAAGAGCGTTCGGCCTAGCAGCGGTCTTCGCGACGGCGGTCTTCGCAGGGCCGCCATGGGCTGCAGACGTTTAGCAGGCCGGTCTCGAGCGCCTGGCGAGGGCTTCCCTGCGTGCCCGGCTTACAGACGAGTCGGCGGAATTTCCCGCCACGCGGGAAGTCCAGCATCCTCCGGGGTGGGGCTCCAGGGTTCGGCGCCGGTGTTGGCCGGGTGGCGGTCTTCGCGAAAGCGGGCCTTGAAGTCTCTCAGCTAGCGCGTCGAGCTTGTAACCGAGCAGCTGGAGCACCCTGTCGATCGAAGACATGTCATGTGCCAGTGGTACTGCTGGCTCTCTGATGGCAAAACAGGCGTCTTACGCCAAGCTGGCTACCTCTTCTTCGAAAGGGCTCCATGGCCCCTTTATGCCGGGCAATGTAGGTTATTCGCCACTCCTTCGCACTACATTGAAATAGCTGACAGCCATAATCGTAAGTTATACTGTATCGGCGGATTCAGTAGGAACATGAAATGCATACTGATTGAGTCATCCAATGACAGACGTGCTTCGCGAAAGAATCCGAGGCCGAGTGTGTTGACGAACCAAAGCTCGGAGCACTTGGAGCGAGAGATCGCGCTACAGGACCCAGGGATCTTGGGATCTTTCGATACCACACCAGAAGACAAGGCATGCGCTGCCTTTGCCTCCAAACGTAATCACTATAGATCCACGCAGTGACGTCCAGCTTGCGTTAGAATCGCCGCCAGCGTGTCCTGCAGCGTCTCAGCAACGTCACACGCGGCGACGCCAAGACACTGTATGCGGAGGGCAAGTCGTCTGCTTCTTGCGCAGGGGCTAGCGGTGACGTCAGAACGACGCCGAGCTCTAATTGGCTTTGATCAAAAGGATAGTGAGTAAACCTCATTGCTAAATGCCGTGAGGTCTATCAAGTATTTTTTTTTTCAATCTGCTAATAAGGGTTTTGCGTTCTGACATCATCCCAACCCCTGGGCACAAGACGCAGACGAACTTGCGCTCCGTAGACGTGTCTGTCGCTTCGCGGCGTGTTTGCCGCTTGGGGCGGGTCGGGCATTCACCGACGATGACGTCATTCACTGGCCTTGCCTTCTAGGTGGTGTTGGTTCACTCCGCACCCGGGACTGCTTCGATATGGATGGGCATCGCACCAATGTGCGGTCGTGTACCACTACTGCGTGATACAGCAGTGGTACTGCACTGGCTAAATTTCTCATCTTCAGTGCAGACAACATACACCTACTGGGGTCGACTAACTTCCCGCCGTCTAAACAGACACACAACGCAAGCCACCTACGCAACTTCGTGCAAAGAGATCACGATACGCATGGATTGGCCGGCCGGCCGATGTAGGGGAGGCCCAGCGAGCGGCCTTCCCTTGTTCGGACTGTTCCACGGAGCGCAATGTCAGGAAGCATGTTGTTGGGCTGCCGCTGCAGGATAGCGTTCCCATGAGATGAGACACCGGTCGCGTGTTCCGGACAAGTTTTGTGATCACTGTACTCGTGACACTGGTGACACTTGATGACAGAGCCGAATCACAGCCTTTATCACTATTTTTTATCCTAGGTTGATTTTGTGTTTTAGCTTTCTAACATCCGAATTGGAGTATTCTTAATGTAACACAACATATTATATTTTTCTGCTTGTTTGCTAACGAGATTGATAAGTTTACGACATTGTCTGCATCGATATATGAAATCTCTTATCTTGAGGCGGACGATGATAGAGAAACATTTTCAACAGACCATGAGGCGAATATTGGTGCAACTGAATTTTAATACGTTCTAATTCGCTTACTTTTATGAACGTTGACTGGCGACAAAAATAACTTAATTACGGCGTTCCTTTATTAGTTTACATATATCCTTACACCCCAAGTTGTGAGTTAGCGAAATTAAGCAAAATTACGGTGGCTGTGCAAGAGTAGAGTAGTAAAACCAAAATGTAGATTTTTATTGATTGAGAAATTCGGCGGAGCTGTTTGAGTTGTATTTACTTTTTTTTAGTTAAGTTGCAAAATGAAATTCTGCTCAGAAAATTTGCAAATATTGTAATAATGTTCGCGGGTATGACGCAACAAAACTTTATTGCAATAAACAAATTAATATACAAACTAAAAACGTTGACATTTTAAATGCGAGACACTCTCAGAGTAAATTAGCTCATTATTATACATATTTTAATTAAACTAATTAACGGTACGACGAAATACTCCACCGAGTAGCCTTCTCTGTTCATGTTTGTATCGAAACGTGCCTCGCTAGCAGCGCCTTTTCGGAAGCCTATAATTTTCATGATCAAAGTAGCACAGCCAGGTTTTTCAAAGACTCACTCGTTCGTCCGCTATCTTAACATCAGTGTTGTTGGCGCTACCGAAGTAAGGTAACACAATACGTTACTCGTTAGTTCCAAACAAAAGGAACGCGTTATCGACCTATGTTGGCCAAAAATAAAAGGAACGCATTATCGATACGATTACAAATAAAAAGTGAAAAGTATTTTTATTACTTATTTATGAATTAATACGTTTTACTGTTTTGACAAAAGAAACCCCCAAAACCCAAAGGCCACGAGCGTGAGTATTTTTTTAATTTTTATCTCCCTGAAATGGGGGAGTGGGCGTGTGGAAAAGAAAGACACAATTGGGAAGGGATGAGTGCAAAAGTCGCATTACAACTGGCGCTTACAATCACGAAAAGAAAAGTTTTAATTTTTTTGAAGTCTTGGAAAAAATGAGTGAGGATTAACCTAGCTACATTACCCGTTACACGAGAGCAAGTGGCCGCCTCGGTGGCTCCGAGGCGAGAGCGTCGGCCTACGGATCCCCATGTGGCGGGTTCGAATCCTGGCCGAGGTGCCCGCAAGGCTATGATCGGAGGCTTATTGCGGAGAAGACGCCGTGTAACCGAGCTTTCGGTTGCACGTCAAAAGATCCCCAGGTGGTCGAAATTAACCTCAGTCCTCCGCTGGGGCGTGCCAGATGCCCGTCGCTGGTTTGGCACGTAAAACCCCCAATTTGACTTTTGACACGAAGTAAGTGATGTTACACCGTTACTTGTAACGCTTACCACCAACACTGCATACAGAGCCGGATTAAGAGATTTCGGGGCCCTGGGCTAAGCTGTTCTTCTGAGGCCCTCGTGTTGATGACGATGACAACAACGATGCTGATGATATGACTCGTGAACACGCTACTTTTGGGAAGCCTAAGTTAGTTTTATGTTTTTACATTTGTGCCTTCAGCAATGACATCATTCAAAACGGGTCAAGTTTTGAGATAACTTTGAAGTAAATTACTATTTTACAGGCGATTTGCAACGCGGTAATCAAATGACTGACCACGACTCGCTTTCAGTAAGCGCTATGGGTTATATGTGCAGAACTATCGTTTTTGCCATTGATCAATAGTGATCGGATCTTCATGGTTATGTATGGAGGATTGAAAGCTGGAGCGTGCCCATGGAGGTAGGAAGCTTCTCGAGGCGACATGACTCCACAAGAGGTGAAACCGGGTGAGACTTCCAGTTTCAAAAAAAAAACGACTTAACAATAGTAAAAAAAGAAAGAAAGATAAAAAAAACGCTATTGGACGAAAATGAGAGCTGATTTGCGGCGCCAACAGCTGTGTTCGATCACCCTTGTTGGGGTTCACACCAACCGCGACCTGCACTTCTCGCTTCGATTGGGATTTTCTCGTTTGGCCATGGCTCGAGCAGGTATGTCGCCTCCTCTCCTTCTTACCTTCATGCCAGTGGAAGACGCTTACATGTAGTAGTGAGCGGGAAGGACAGAGCAGACGGACCAGCCTCTTTACCAGTCTCTCTGGCATGATGGATTGCACACGGTAGTCATTGTCTAGATTTTTGATGATCCAGGTGGCAGAGTCTTCATTGAATGTCTTGGGAAAACTGGTTGAATATTTGGTCAGCTTTCGTAGCTTGTTTCACTCCATTCTTTTTAGACCCTGCTTCTTTTACTCCCCCCCGCCCACCCCTCCCAAAATATATGCGTATTACCTGACATTCGAACTGCAAATTAAAATAAACTGTGCAACCTGAAAAAAAAACAAAAAAAAACAAGGACTCGTTATTTTGCTTGCTATCGTGACTCAAACTAAAGCACTAAAATATATGGCTGGTGCAGACGAATGATGTGATAGGGTTAGCTATACTTCTACTTTTCACTTTCTGGTCCAATAAAATCAGTTAGTCAAAGGCAGAAACACGAAGCCCAGTAACTAAAAATATCGTCCATTTCTAGTTAGTTGCGCAGTCTCATCTTCCCTTTTTTTGAATTACAAGGAATGTTTTACTCTGTAATCTTTTCGTCTGGAAGGCCGAAGGCATTTCTTCTGGCTTGTGAAAGGCAAACATATTTTAAACTCATTGTTATAAAGAAAGCGTTTTCCAGGTTGCCAAAAGGCTCAATATGAAGACCTTCAACACATCGAGAAATAAAAACACGTATGAAGCTTTCAGCGTAAACACAGAGTTGACTAAAGACCCAGCATTGTTCCCAAAACGGAGGAAAAGACCCCATAAAAACAAGAAATGTTTACGTCATCCTTCTGACTTCAGTTATAGGACAAAGTTGACTGAGATTGCCGCGGAGACAACAGCTCTGTCCCCTTCGCTAAGCAGCATCGAAGGCCGGCCTTCAAAGGACACATGTTTGCACGCACTATGGCTACGTTTATGGAAATGCGATCGTAGCGCATCTAACCAAGCAGAAACCAATGGCACGCAGCCTGTCTTCCTAGTTCTTCCTCTTTTACCTATCTCCTACCAATCAAAATAGTCAAAGCTCGATACGATGCGTTTCGGTCGCATCCATGTAAACGCCGCCTATATCAGTAGGCACGAGCTTGGGTAGGATCAAGGGATAGGTATTTATTGTAGTTTCCTTTTATTTCTCAAAAAGTATGGAAAACCCAAAAAAGGTAGGGGACTCCTACGCTTCTTCTTTTGCTCAACGCCGCTTTGAAAAGAACGCGGAGGAGTAGCGTGAGCCGCAGTCACTCGTCAAATTTATCGGGCCATTCTGTACACCAAACAAAGAAGCCCGCCACGCAGAGCGTTGTTTGGTTTCGCTTGCAGTGCCTTTATCTTAGCCATGCCTCTCTTCTATAATGCTGTGGAAATATTTTCCAAACTATTTTGCTTCGTCATATAATTGTTTTCTTCTGTTTCATTCTTCGCTTTCAAGTATTTGTTCTGTTAAATTGTTTTTACGATCCACAGTATGGGGCCCCCTCGAGGGCCGGGGCCCCTGGGCTGCAGCCTCCCTTAGCTGACTGCTTAGCATCAGTAGTTGGTAGTAACGCCTGACAAGTACGGCGTTACAAATAAGTCTTGGTGGCAACGCGTTACAAGTAATAGCGTTAAAGGTGAAGCGTTACTTTTTTGTGAACGGAGTAACGTACTCGTTGCAGGTTTTGAAAGCAGTACGGGATAACGTACTTAAGTTACTTATTTCACGAAACCGGTAAGATAGTTCGTTACTCTTTACATCTTTTAATAAAGACTTTAAGAATTACACCTAATATTTTTGTGTTTCTAGGCCACAGTTTAAAAAAAATTCGTGCACTCATCTCACATAGTCTACAAATGTTGCCTTGTTTTCCGCACAGAAATACTCCAACTTGGAAACACAACAACGCCTACGCTCACGGGGTTCGGGGTTTGTTATGCCAAATCAGTAAAACGTTTCAGTTCATAAATAAAAAAGTAACGCAAACGTAACTTGAGTCCCTCTTTATCGGTAACGCGTTACTTTTATTTTGAGGTTACGTAGGTCGCTAACCCGTTCCTTTCATTTCCAAGTAATGGGTAACGTATTTCCTTACTTCTTTTTCGGCAACGCCTACAACATTGCAACATTGATATTAAATTCCTCGAACTTTGCTCGTTTATATTTTTACTGGAGTACAACGTTAGGACGCCGTGTGGGCCTCTTCACAAGCTACCTGGAAGGAGGCGGCTCCCCCACCCAAAATCAGGGTTAAGTCGTCGGAACTTCTACTCCCACTACCGAAGTCTCTGGTCCCGACCTTTTTTCGCCTTTTTTCTTTTCTTGGCACCACTTAACGACGCTAAAGCACCCTTGAGCAAAATCGGTCACTCCATCAGACCTGCACTCGCACTAGATCGTCCAGCCTGCTCTATTGAAGCACAATCACAAAAAACAAAAGAAGTAAAAAAAAAGAAAAAAAGAAAAAGAGATCCAATGGACTCTTTTGACCAGAAGCGACCAACAAAAGAAACTAGCTGGAGCCGGTCGATCGCTCTTTCGAGCTACCGACTCTAGGAACGAAAGGATGTTGCCCTTTGCACGGAACACGCCTCTTGATTGTCCTCTGGCGAGATGAACCTTTCTTGAGGTGCACCAAGCGAAATACCTTTTTTTGCTCTAAAGAAGGGCTGGCCGCGTTGCCTTCAGCGCGAGCGCTCCATCACGCTCGACGAACTGTCCAAGAGGTTTTGGTCGATTCGTCCTGAGCAGTATCTTCCCATTTCTCTTTAACCAGCCACAAGTTTGGGGACATCGTAAGGACAGAGTAGAAAGAGTCGAGCTAGGCCTTTCTTAGTCCGTTGTTGTGTTGGGTCGCAGCTTGACTGTTAGGTGGATGTCGAGAGAATGCTCGATCAGAGTGCGAAAAAGCGAGACAAATGATGTGGTCGTGAAACCCGATGTCGAAAGAAGGGGTTTATTGATGCTCTTCAGGGAGGTTTCGTTCCCTTTTACAAGCTGGTTTCGATTGCTTTTTATTTCGTTACTTTGATTTGATCTCTGCTTCTCGGTTGCAACCCTTCCAAAAGTTTCAAGTGTCCGGACAGTTGCGTAGCCTAAAAGGTGCCTTGGGGTAAAAATGTATCTAATATCTAGGGGGAGTGGAGGCGAAATGTGGTGTCGAAGCTGGTAACCTGACAAACTCGATGAGACTCATTTTACATTTGATTTGTCCTTCAAGAGGTATGGTGATCTGGAAGTGTGCGACGAAAACAGACATTGGCGCAGATGTTTCTGCAATAAAATGTTCATTAATCACCAGCAGGTCAGTAACTTAAAGCACGCTACAAAGTAGAAGTCAAAATTGTTGTATGGTTTGTAGTTGGTTAATATAGTATGTAGTTTGATAATTATATCAGAGAAAGTTGCTTAATCACCAAACTGTTGCTCAAAAGTAACTCTCAAAGTAAAAGTGATATTTGCTGTATTACACAACGGAGAGTTTGCCTAATCACCAAACTGATGCTCCAAAGGTAATGCTCCTAAAGTCAGCCATATTTGGTGTATGAAGGATTAAACAACGGAAAGTTGCCCAATCACTGAATTTATGCTTCAGAAAAATTCTCGAAAGTCAAGGTCATATTTGTTATAGAAAGGAGTAGACAAAAGGAAGTTGCCTAATCAACAGACTGACGCTACAAAGAGAATGCTCTAAAGCCAAAGTCAAATTTGTTTTATGAAGGATTAGACAACATAATGTGCCTAATCACCACCTAGATGCTTCAGAGGTACTCCAAAGTCAAAGTAAAATAGCGGAAAGTCGCCTAATCACCAAACTGATTCTCTAAAGGTAATGGTTCAAAGTCAAAGTCATGTTTATTAGATAAAGGATTAGAAAACGGAAAGTTGCTAAATCAACAAACTGATGCTTCAAAGATAGTACTCCAAAGACAGTCAAAGCCTTATTTGTTGTATGAGGGGCTGGAAAACAGAAGTTGCCTAATCACCGAACTGATGCTCGAAAGATAATACCGTATTTACTCGAGTAATAGCCGCACCGTTTATGAAGAAAACACTGAGGGTTCGCTTTTCCGCGGAGCACGCAGATTGCCAATCACCGCGATCGGCAGTATGATTCCAGAGGTTTACAGGACAGAGATAACGTCTTCGCGCGAAAGATACTATCTGTGAAGATTGCATTTGTATGAAGAATCGTATTCTCGATCTGGTTATTCGCCATGTTATTTATGTGCATCGCAATGACTGGCTGTATATGTGATTTGCGGGAACGTGAACGCAAGGGCCTTGTTCATAAATAGTGCGGATATTTCTCGAGTAAATACAGTAGTCAAAATTGAAAGTTATATTTGCATTATTAATGATTATATAACGGAAATTTTCTAGCCCTTCGTACTCTTGTTCCTTCGGAAGTGAGGTGAGATTTCCAAAAAAGTATTTTTTTCTGCATGTAATCTGCATGTCATTCTTCCTTACGCAAGGTTACACCTTGTTTAGCGTCGTCCGACTACATGTTCTACTCGAAGAGGACACACATATACCGTTTGTCAAGGAACGAGGAACTGCATTGATTATAACATCAACGGACAATAAAAGACTAAAAAAAAGCAGCAGAACACTGGGTATAGCTCCAGCTATCATCAGTTTTTACATTAAAAGAAGGTCGGTAGCGGTGGCCTGAATAGGTGGATAAATTAATACGGGTGAAACCTTTGAATGGGCGGCCTACACCATATATTCAGCGTTTTATCCAGGAAATGAAATGAACATTTTTTTAGGTAAAAATTTAAATAAATTTTTCAGAGACACGCGAGCTGCTTCAATGCAAAGCCTAATAAGCAGCATGTGTTGAGAACAGTCAAGCATATTAATTTTGTGCAGCGCCCTCTAGATGTCCAGCAGCTCCTGTGACGTCGCATAACGCCACTTGAGTCTCACGCCACGTCCGTTAGAGGGCATGTGTGTGTACAAAATAAATGAGTGTGCCACTGTCAAAGCGGACATTCGGAATGGTTCCTGTACGCATGATGCAAAAGATAGTGCGAGATATATTACCATATATTATTGTCATATAAGATATCCCCAGCTATCGCTGTGACAGTATACCGAGCATTCACGCAGGACCGTTCAGTGTTTACCGCTTTCGGCTGCCTATTATAGGCCAGCTCACATTATCGCTGACTGTACGTCACACGGCCCTTCTATATTTTGCCTTGCGCGCGTTCTTTATTCGCAGGCTGTGCGGAGATCAGTTGTGCCGCGACTGCGCGCTGGGTCGCGGCTGTACGCTGGCCGAGCCCAACGCTACCGAGGACAGCGACCTGGTGTCTTCGTTCGGCAACGCCCTCTACCTGAGCAAGTGGAGGCAATGCTGCAACGCCGCGTGGCGCTGCTGCCAGTCCATGGTCAGCGCCCCGCAGGTGTCCGACGCCGGTAAGAAGGGCTAGAGCGACAAGTGCTTTAGAATGCGCAACATTTTAGTACCTATTAGCGCCAATATGTTTTGGTGTCGCCCTCTTATGGCTCCTCTCCAGGACGTCAGGACCAGAATTTGCCTCGGCCACGAGTTGCCACGAGTTGTGAACTTGTCTCCTCATATTTAGTTGGAATGATAAATTCGGGGGTGTGCTTAAAACGCAGCGTAGAAGTTTGGAGTTATCACATTATTAAAACTAACACTGTCGAAATTGACAGTCTGGAATCACTTTTATTTACGTCGATTTCATAGTGAGCGTTTGGTTTGTTGAGAAAATTGACTCCCATCTGGAAAGAAACAAATACGGCAGAGCATTCCATCAAAGAGAGACTGAGAAAATCATGCGGCCGTGCTCTTATTAGTAAATTGAAAAGAAATATTCTTGAAGATTCAGGGCGGCAGCCTACTTTTTAATAGACGCTTTCCGAAATTCAGTCTGGCCACATCGATAGCTATCATCACCTAAGTGTATATCATTTGTACATGCGAATGGGGGCCTTTTGATGGCTGGTGTAGGAAGAATATGAAGACAGAAACAGATGTGGAGCCTGTGCACCAATACGCTATAGGGTGTATTCACTGTCGGCCATATCTGTGTGCGCTAATGCTGAGCACGTGCTGATGGCTAGCTTCCACATTTATTTTGCAACGTGCACCCCACACCATCAAGATCGCCGGTCTTGCCAGCCTATTAATGTGAGCTCGTTCTGAGCATGCGCTCTAATCTATGACCTCAAATATGGCGGCCAGTGAATACGCCCTTATGTCACCGTGACGTGACTCATCAGCTTCTAAGCGATACACATTTGAGGCTGTCATGTAAGTCTTTGGAATTCTCGGCTTCAGTACGCCCCACACAACTCATGACAATAAAACCCTTGTGCAGAGTGGTATTGTCTTGACAGCGTCGAAACTGAAGCAAATGGAGGAATAGCTCTTAAACGAAAAACACCGTAACTTTCGTGCATCTACCGTTGATGAATAAGAACCAGAATTTATCCACTATTAGCATACAAACATTTGGACTGATATTTTACCCACTACATTGCAGCAGTAAATGGGTCAATTATGAATTTAGTCCTTAAAAATATTTCTCGATAGCCCGTTTTATGCTTATACTCCATCTCATGAGTTGCGTATAGCAGAGGCATGAGCACAGGCTCGAGCGCTTGCCTTTCAGATTTGCCTTCCTTTCATGAGCACTCGCAAAAGGAAAGTAAATCTAAAAGCCATGTGCCCGCGCCTATGCCTTTGCCTTTGCTGCACAGAACTCCAGAGACAGAGTATAATGTACAACGCTGTCAAAACTGCTGACGCGAGCGCGTGGCTACACCTAGCGTCTCATTTGCCCGAGAGCACGTGCAAATGACCCGCAAGAACAAGTCAGACGCTTGTGCCAGCTAGGGTGGCACTAGAGCCACTAAATGAGCTGCGCTTAGAGTATCGGCACTCCGTTCCCCGACATTGTTGTGGGCGCCGCCATATTGGGGCTTGTGCAGAGCAGAGGCAACTGCAGATCGTCATGATTCAAAAGTGCGACATCCTCAGCATTCGATTCGGTGTTAGGAAGCTCATGTAATATTGTTTCTCTCTGTCGCGGACTGTTTAAACATTTGTGGAGGACGGAAAAACGTTTCCTGTGATTTCAGATAAAGCTTCAGATAACTGGCAACCATGATTTTAAGCCACAATATGGGCAAGTGTCGTTACTCTGAAGCGTAGCTTATTTAGTGGCACTAGGTGGCACAATGCCTTTCTGTTTAGGATGATGCCATGCTTTCCTTTGTCGTACCCGAAGCCGAAAGCACGCGCTCACTGGAACAATACAAAGAAATCGTCGGAAACAAAATGTCACCGCAGCAGAGTAAGCGAGCCAAGAGCGCGTGCAGGGGACGTGCTCCTTCACGAGCTTCGGAACAAAAATATAAAAATAAGCATTCGGAACAAAATGGACATATATAATCACTCTAAGCAAAGTGGAGTTTCTGTATAGAGCTACCTACGGTAGCAGAGTTGCGCATTCAGCCTCGGCGGGTGGCCGTAGCGCCGGCTTTCCTGCACGGCCCTGAAGGCTTTACTAGTCACGTGACTGAATTTGTTGAATAGCGGCGCCGCGCGCCGCCACGCACGGAAAACAGAAAGGAGGAGAAGGAAGCGGAAGCGGTGAACACACGCCAGGGCGCGTGGAACGTCGGCGGAGCTCAGAGCCGTTTATACTGGCGGAGCTTAGATGGAGCGACCGCAGCGCTGGCTTTCCTTCACGGCGCTGGATGCTTTGCTCCTCACATAATCGATCTCGGCAAATAGCGGCGTGGCGGCGCGGGGAAAACAAATGCGCAACTCTGCTTCCCCTTCGGGGAAGCATATCGAGGAACTCTAAAGCAAAGCGCACATGAAGGCACCTATAGCCGGTGACAGGTCAAGAACGAAGTGGAAGCCCCTCCCCACCCTTTCCACTTCAGCGGAGGGAACGGTGGAGAGGAGGTCGCCTCCTCTCCAGCGTTCGCTCTACTAGAGTGGAAAGAGGTGGGAGGGGCTTCCACTTCGTTCTTGACTTGTCACCGACTATAGTGTCAGCCGCTTTGACAGCGTTGTACACTAAGGATAAAAGTGAATTTAAGGGAAATTATATTTCATGTTATTTGAAAGTACGGAAGGAATTTGAACAAAACCCTCCGTCCAGGAAATTTGTTCGTCAGGCTGTCACGTGACCTCACATTACCTAACGTCGGGACACGTGACACGGGGGTATTTATTCACTTGACCAGGTCGCTTAAAGTCAGGTGAAGTGATACCGTGACTTGAGTCTCATGAAAGAGCGTCATGAAGTGTGAAGTCATGGTCTTACGTGATACCATGACGTCACATGGCATCACGTCAGGGGACACCACGAGGACGCCGTGACGTGACGTAACGCAACCTCAAATCATGGCCAATTAATTTGTCACGTGATAACATTACTTTAGGTCACGTGATGTCAAATTTCCCTCTACCCTACATTTAGCCGGGGAATTAATACAGGCTATGCTCTTTACTTCCCGAAAATAAAGGACTGCCTATTGTCTTCTAAACACATTTAAGGAGATACTTCAACGAAATTTGTAATATACCCGTCGTGCTCAGAGATAGGCTGAATATGATCCCCAATATCCGTAAATGACAATTGCACGTCCTGGCTGTATTTTTCGTTATAAACGGCCACCTCCGGCAAGCGCTCTGAAAGAAGCCAGCAGAGAGCACGTGACATCCGGTGCAATCGTGACGTAGCCTGTCTCGGTACGAGCCAAGCTGTGACGATGCTGACGTCAAGACGATTGTAAGCAGGGTATTTGGCCCCCACCATGTCTCTGCTTGTGCGGGCAAGTTCGTGCAAGTACAAACTTGCCAAAGCTACGTTCACGCGCACGCTGCAGATACTCGCACCTATGGTGCAGTGTACCAGAATACGGCAGCGACCGTCGCGGCTCAGCGATAGGAACTCGCGAGGCTCCGCCTGTCCACAACAATCGCGGCGCTGCAGTAAACAGGGCGGAAGAAAGTCGCTGCAGTCCGCACGTTCCGCCGCACGTGCGCGTGCACGCGGTGCACGCGCACAACCGCTACTATAGACCAGTGTCCGCTCTGCTCCATGGGCGCCGCCATGTTTGTTTTGCCGACGCCATGACACAGTAGGGGCTGCGCTCTTTGCGAGACTCCGTTTTTTAGAAACATTCGCAGATATGGTAATGCAAGAACGTCTGAAATGCATAATCACGACGCTCCAAGAACAACTCCGATGCAGCAAATCCTGTAAAAAGCAGAAATACTTTTTTATGCGCAGCCCCCTACTCCCTCCCTTCACGAGAGCCTGCGTTTGAGATTATTATTTTTCATTTTTATCGCTGGGGGCGAGGATTTCGGACACAAGTCTATACTGAGCCTACTGCCGATGAGCCGGTGTCGACACCTATCGCGACCTACACCACAGGGCTCACGCGAGCCGCTCCGGTTCCGACACAACCCCGTGTTCCAGTAGACAGTAGGTATAGTTCTAGGAGGGACATATATCGTCACTGCCAGTCAAGGTTCCTAGACGGACATTACAAATGAGGCTTTAGCGACATCAACCATGGTGCCATTTGCTAATCGTTCAATTCGTTCTAAAGTTCGTTTTCGTTTCTTTTTCTACGAGAGATTGGGATGTCCGATGTGACGCTTCTAACTTGCACAGGTATGGACCAAGGAATAAGCGCCTAAATTTCGTTGTAGTATTCCTTTAAACGATCGCCCCTTAAATACTGCATCCTATGCGTTTTCAGACTTTGCAACTTACAAAGATTGCTGGCAACTTATGCGTGAATGAACGACTTGTATAATTTGTGGGTCCTGGCTGTTATTTCTTATTGTGAGATTTGACAATGAGGACGGTTGCTGTGAGGGCAGGGGGGGGGGGAGCAAACATATAGAAATAGTTTTTTCTTTCTTCTCTTCTTTAGCAGAGCCTCACTGCCCTCGGACTTGGGACGGCTGGACGTGCTACGAGGACACCAGGGAGGCATCATGGTCGAGAAACCGTGCCCCGCGCACGCCTACTACCACTCCGTCGAGCAGCCCTGCCAGAGTAAGGGCATCACGCCAGCGCGTCCTATGCATTTTGCTAGGGCTGATCGCCCGGGCAAAAGATACCGAGTCACTCGGATTTGGAAGCATGCGCGGCCTCTTATAATCCGTACAAGAGAGCCACTGCGCGTGGTCCGAAGACGTTCCACAGCTGAGTAGACGAAGCAGCAGAATGCCAAAATCGAAACGGTCTATAGACGCTTTTTAGCAGATGTGCATGGACGCCGCCATAACCAACCATCCGTTTTCTTAAGGCCATTAACCGTGCCATGGAGCGAAGCCGGCGTTCTCTGTAGCCGTTGTCTGTAACAGCGAAAACGGCATTTGAATTCCCATTGGTCAAGAGTTCAGAAACGCAGATGCTTCGTCACGGAAGCCGGTGGGGCGCTCAAGGTCAAAGCGGACGCGCCTGAGAACTAAAACACAAAGGAAAGCACAGCAACGCAGATGCATTGTCACGGAAGCAGTAAAGCCGGCGGGGCGCCGTGTTTTCGCAGTGGCGGAGCGTGAGGTCACCGCCGGAGCGCCGTGCGAAAAAGGAAGACTGCTTGTAGGAATACTTTCGCATTCTTACATGTAAGCAGTCTTAAATCTCTTCGTTTATATTTTCCCCCTTATTTCGTTCACTTCACTTCATCATTACCGCAGCAGGACAGGTTATTGTAATTTTATATTCTACCGCCTCTTTCTGAGGCTTTCGTTGAGGCTTGTCAACGCCCGCTTCAGTGGCTTGCTAGCAAGGCAAGAGAAGGTCAGCAATGGAGGCTGAAATCATCGCTTCGAAGCAAATGATTTTGCGGCATTGGGCGCTAAAAGAACGAATCTTGATGCAAGAAGTGTAAACACAATAAGCGCACCCCTGCTTTTCTTAAGCTGTCAACATAACCCGATAGAGTAACGTTCAGAGAATCGCAAATACACGGTGTATTCCAAACAAGGAATTATAACTTTTTTTAACCGTAAATTTAAGCAACGCGTTGCCGAACGCTCATTCTCCGGCCAAATGTAGCGCCAGCGGTCCATACCAGACGCCAAAGTTTAATTTAAAAAAAGAATGTTATATTAATAAAAAAAATATATAAGTGATTTTGTTTGTTTTAAATTTGGATAGGCAAACGGCGCTTGCTTTCGCCCGTTTTCGGTAACTCGCGCCATTTAGCTCCGTGTACTCGAGATATCAGTCGGCCGTCATTGTCTCATTGAAAATTAAAAAAAAAATCACTCGTAACTTTTGGATAAGGTAACGGTTCGTTTCGGAACTTTAGCATCTGGTTGTGACCGCTAGCGTGACATTTTGGTCGAAAATGAGCGTTCCGCAAAGCGTAATTCATTTTTGCGATAAAACAAAACTAAAAAAAAAACTGAACAAATAGTATTGTAATGTTTTTTAGGGGGGGGGGGGGGCACCGTACAAAAAGTCTAAGTTTCTGTACGCACTCTAAGCTGCGCTGGTTCACGAAACGACGCGTTCTGAACTGCACAATTTCAGGTAGGTGTTATAGTACTTCAAACTGCTCGTCTGATGCGCTATAGCACTGATGTCTGACCCAGACTGGTGTCTTGCATTGAGATATATGTAATGAAAACGCTCAATTCATGCTCGTCGACAAAAGCTTCACGTCTTCCAAAAGAAAAGATAGAAGAAAGTAATATGCCACGTTTATGACCGTCACGACCGCTTTCACATTCATACAAACATATCGCCACGAAGCGCCTACCAGAACAACAGGGAGGTTCTTGAGTTGTCTATCCTCTAGCGCGAGCTTCCTAAACCTTCGATAAGAATTCTATAGGGTGGCTCAAGTCACCAGGCTCGATCTAAAATGGACCGTAAAAATCGACGCCTGCACGTAGCCATCTAAACTTTTCGTCAAAGGTGTATTTCACAGGTCGGTTTTTCCTTGTAAAATTACAAAGCGTAGTTCTCTTTTAGTAAAAAATAGGGCCAAGAAACTTGCCAGGGTCTACGGCGGGCGGCGACCCAGACGACTAAGTCCAGTAGCGGGGTGTGTTGGCGTTCGTATTGATAGATGCCGTCGGGAGCAGCGCCTGAAGGTGCAGCCGACCAGCGAAAGATAGCAGACGACACGCAGACGAAATCCGTTGGCAGCAAAAACGCCGCCGTTATGCAGACGTGTTTTTTTACTTGAAGTTTTGCTTTTATTGTTCGCATTTATTTTTTAACCGAAGGTACATTTCAAAAGGATTATATTCATTTTAATAAACCACGGTGGTCGCGAGCCGTCGCGATAAGGAGGTAGCGCCATCTATCAATACGAACGCCAAACACACCCCGCTACTGGACCCCTGTCGTCTGCGTTGCTGCCCACCGTAGACCCTGGCAAGTTCCTTGGCCATATTTTTTACAGAAAAAGAGCTACGCTTCGTAATTTTACAAGAAAAAACCGACCTGTGAATTACACCTTTGACGAAAAGTTTAGATGGCTACGTGCAGGCGTCGATTTCTACGGTCCATTTTAGATCGAGCCTGGTGACTTGAACCACCCTAGGAAGCTTACGCTTCCTACAATTTCCGATATAAAAAATATATGTTATTATTATAATTAATATAACGCATCGGCATTTCGTGTGCCTCGAGCGTTAACGCACAGCCAAAGCATTCGAGAGTAACTAGTGTGGCTGGAGGCCAAGCTTACGAAAGAGCTAACGCCCTGCTGTTCTCATCTTGTCAGTGACTAGAGAGCGATAACTAATGTCACTGGATACTGGATAAGTAGCGCCATTGCCTTCCCCTACCTGCTAGCCGGACACAAACAGATACTAACATACAGACGACCAAACCTCACACGGTGATTGGCTGATGTGTCCCAGTTGCCATGGTAATCGCCATTTCGGTCCATTTAATGCTTCGAAAGGGTCGTTCTGAACCGGTCGCGCCAAGTTCGCTTTGAATCATCATCGTACTGAAAGCGTTTCTCCCTGATATGAGCGTCTTTGACACTCTGCATGCAAGCAACTTATCAATAATGCTTATATTCGCATATCTCTTAGAATTGTATTATTATTATTATTATTATTTTTTTACATACTGCAGCCCCGTCGGGGCTATTCCAGGAAGAGGGGGGGGGAAATCACAGATCACAGAATTCAATATTGAATAGGACAGAAAAAACAAAACATCGTAAAATAGAATCAAACGCTGTCAACCGCAAACAGAAATACGTCTGAGGTAATGAACGGATGTTACCGGGTAGCAGATTCCAATATTCAATTGATCTAGGGAAAAAAACTGTATTTAAACATGTCAGTGCGTGCATAAAATGGTGAAATGTTTAGGTCATGGTGGCTCCTTGTTGATGACTCTATGTGAAACCTAAGTATGCATCTAATGAGGTGAGACGTGGCGAATAAACCATACCGTAAAGGACTTTAAGGCTCCCAGTGTGACGTCTATTGGAAAGAGGACTTAAGATTAGAGCAGAAAGGTTAGAGGATTGGGAAAAATCTCTGTCGTAGCGACGGAAAATAAAACGTACTGCTTTCTTTTGGACTGATTCGATGCATGATTGTCATTGCGTATTTCGAGTCTGTATTCGAGAAATGTCTTTATGAAGCAACCTGTTTCTGGGAACTTGGATCGGCTCAAGAAGAATGTACAGATCAAGAAGAAACTGCTCCTTCCGTGAACCAAAGTGGCCACCATACGAGGAGCTTGGAGCTACTTTCCCAGGAGCCAGTAACTTTAGTGAGAAAGATAGACAACTCAAAAACAAAGGGAAAAAAAACTAACGAAGGCGGACATGCTAGGATGGCACGTTGACTATCATCTAATTAACTAATGAACTTTGACGAAACCCGAGACCCGATTAGTATTAAACCAAACGAGCGCGTTACCAGCAGCGTGAAAGCGCCTACTGCCTCACAACCCCCCTCCAATCCGTTCCCCTCTTTTCAACATTGTTATCGACATTACTTTTGCAAAAGGCTACTGCTCTCCGTATATCTTTTCGTGCGATACTTTGACAACTGTGCTCGGCACTTCGCCCACCCTTCTCATCAGACTCTCCTCGACGTATCTGCGACTGTCGAGGGACCGACCGGGGGTTACATTATTTTTTTTTTGGTACGCACTCACGTTCGGGAGAAACGACAGGTGAGTGACAGTTTTCCAGACAACACCCCAAAAAAAGCCGACAAGTAATCCCTCCCTCCCCCTTTCGCCCCTCGCTACGGGCTACGGATCGCGTTAATTATTGATCCGGAACAGACTCTTGCCAAGGATTACTGCGGACTGGGTTCGGTCGTCGCGCGGGTCGCCGTATCTCTCCCCAGGTTGTCAGCTTGACAGCGTTACCTTGCCACGCTCCTCAGTTACTGTCCGGGACACTTTTTCTTTCCCCGACATACTGGCGTTCCACACTTCGAACCTTTGGGGTGTGAGGGTGAGATGAAGACGAAGTCTGAGAGGGTCGTTTGCGGTTAGCGAGGCTAGGAGAGTGCCCTAAAGGCTAAAGACTGAACTTTTTTCACCGAATCAGGAATTGGCTCCTGCTTGGAAGCAGGGCTGGGTAGAGATACTCAAAAAAGTATTTTGCTATACAAATACTGAGCTACATGTATTTTAAGGTCAAAATGCAAATACTGAGATATCGCGTTCGATCGTGAAGACTAGCACATTTGGCACGCCTCGCAAAATTCGATTTTTAAACGTACAAACCTGAAATTGGGCACGCCAACGTGCTTTGCCCGACGTTTTATGTCTATTTTTAAGACTCAATTGTGAGGTAGTGAAATATTAAAAATAAAGAAAAATCAGAAGCCGTGTATTTCCAATGTCCTTTACCCGCCTGTTTGTTGTCTTCACGCTGGTTTATGAAATCGCTCCAGGGTGGCTTGCTGAACGCAAAAACAGTAAAAACCAGTAGAAGGGGCTGGCGATGAGCAGGATGATCAAGATCACTAATACCTTTAACGGAATAATTGAACAATGACCACCTGGGAGCAAGCTCAAATACCAGAGTGCAGACGACGAACATCGGCATAGGGCATAGAAAAAAATTGGGATGTGTGTATGTTTATACAGCCTAGAACTTGGTCTGCCTCTACGGGCGGCTAGAGTGCCTTCATGTGCGCTTCATTCATGTGCGCTTCGCATAGAGTGATGCCAACTGTCTGTTTCCCTTTCCCACACCTCTTCCACCGCCACTTTGTTCCTCTCATTGTTTGCCCTTGCGCCGGAAAGAGGCATTTGTGTCCATCGGTCCTCCCATCCGAGGGCGAAAATGCTAATCCTCCCTCCGTGGGTTCCACAACGCTGCTCCGAACTTGTGAGATAAGGTGCTTGTTTCCGGGAGGGTTATAAGCCCCACGGATTACCGCCGAAAACCAAAATGGCTGCTGATTTGTCGGCGAGTGGTATTACAAAGGGTGGCATCACCCTAGCAAAGCGCACATGAAGGCTCCCTACGGGTGACGAGTCTTCCAGCCGTAGATGAGAAATTTAGCCAGTGCAGTACAACCGCTAGCCTGGGGTCTTTAACGTGCATCACGCAGCAGTGTGATACAAGACCGCACGTCGGTGCGATGCTCATGCAGATCAAAACAGGTAGAAGTGGGGATTGACCCCAAGATCCTGGGTCCTGCAGCGCGAGCTTTCGCTCCACGTGCTCCGAGATGGTCTGCGCTAGCCCACACGGCCACAGATCCCGCCGTATAGAGCATAAACAATGCACGGCCAATGTTTTTTTATTTTTACTATTTTACCACTTTTGGTTTGAGCTCTGAAAAAATATACATAAAACTTCTCGCACAAAAATACGTTTGCGTGCTCAGTTTTAGGTAAGTATGTTTGGAATTTAAATTGCCACGGTGCTCTCAAGTGTGTTAGTCCTCATGGCCGCACCCTATACTTTTGTCTTTTAAGTAGCCGGATATCCCTGAAATACTTTGCTGCAAACCGACGATACTAATCCCCGGAGAAATGGATCAAGGCGGACAAGGGAAAAACACAAATCTCCAAACACAGATAAGTGCCTAGTGCGCGACCGATAAAATCCGCCTGGTCCTAGTATTGAACCAGGGATTTCTTCATTCCCCCCCCCCCCAGTGGAGCGCTCTACCAACTGATCTAATCAGGAGTTAGACGTCAGTAGAGAAAGCGGGTTTTATCAGCTGCCATTAGTCTACTACCAACAAGTGTGACCGGCCAGCATTTTAAGGTTAGGATGATAATGCATTTAATGCAAAGGTGCAATCGAGCTGGACAACAATGTCGTCATTCTTGTTCAGCTCACTTGCACCTTTGCAATAATTTCAATACTTCTGTAAAGACGGGAAAAAAGTATATCGGATAGCCCGATCTCACCAGGCAGTTTCACTACGCCGCCGCTGCCGCAATGCATCGAGGAAACTTTAGTACTTCTGCACGTGCGAAACCCTCGCTGGCGTTCTGCGCGTGCAGAGCACAAGACGGCACGATCCCTCGCATGCACAACCGTCTGCGTCCTGTGAACTAAAGTTATGGCGGCGTCACGCATGCGCCGAACGCTTAGTGAGATAGGCCTACTACAGATACAAAGAAATGCTCACACAGAAATATACATTTTTTTTCTTGAACGAGGTCATGCTTCACAGACACATATAGTGAAGCAGTGCATTGCAAACACCATCGTATCTATCGCAAGTATCAAATATGGCTCGAAATCGGAACGTTGAACTCTGAAGTAATGCAAATGTTTATCTGATCAAAAAACAGATTTGCACACTTCGAAAGTGAACTAATTATATTTCAGCATAAGTAGCTTTTTTAATAGCTTGTCACCAAGGCATCGATGATTTTTTAGCAGTTCCGAAAGAGAAAAGCCTCTCTACTTCCGCCGACGAACATAAATTTGTGTTAATACGAATACATACCTCATTGATGGAAGGGAAGGAAGTCCTGGCAGCATTAAGTACGTCTTTCCTGGAGTCCGTCAAGGTAGTCAAATGTTTCCACCTTTATATGGGTCTGTCCTGATGTTACTAAAGGCGAGAAATCACCACCTTAGAAGTCGTTGACGATGTGGTCGTGGTCTGCCCGAAATGAACCCTGTTTCACATCATTTCTTGTTTGGAACATTATGAATCTCAGTCTTGCCGGTAAATTCAAACGCGTAGGTGCGTTCAAAACCTGCACATCGGAGAGACCGAGGAAAAATGGGGTGGGGGGAAAGAAGGAGATTGGTCAAGGAAGCCGGACCCACGGAATCTAAAGGAAATGAAAGACCAGAAAAAAACGTCTGACTTAACCGACCATTTTTCGAACCACTTTTTTATTTTAGTGTATTTTTTGTATATCATAACCTATACATAAAAACGATCCCAAAGAGGGGCAACAAATGACGTCACAGGAGCCAGCGTGGCATGCTCTCGGATCTCGCTATCCTGGTAGTTGGTCGTTGAAGCTCTGGCAAAAGTGGGAACGAACGCCAGTGTCGCTAACGTCACGACGTCAAAACTTCTGACTGCTTAATATTCCGTGCACTACCATGTTGGAGAGAAATCTACAGCAGCACAGGGGTCCACCGCATCCTCCTTCGTTGCTGCACTGCGTAATGCACACTTTATAGCGTCATCAGTCGGAGATTGAAAAGCATTTATGCACCGGGTAAACGCACCGGTCGGAGACGAGCTCCAGGCACCAAAGCAGAGGACTTCCACGTTGCAAGATTGTTCTCAGTTGAACTTGCAGCAAGACCTATAGTAATGTAACTTCTTTTTTCTTTTCTTTCTTTCTCACATCAGGGTTTTCGAAGAAGCTGTGCTGGGACAACGGCACCTGGTACGTTCACCCGGGCTTCAACAAGGAGTACACCATCTACGAGTGTGGAGCCATTCACGTGAGGAGACATTGGTGTTGCTCGTCCTGTGGTCTGCATGCAGAAGCTTTGTGCTGTTCGATCCCCTTGCAAGATGAAATGCGATAAGAAAGGGAATTTGGACGACGATGATGTTATCAGATTGAGAAACATTCCGTCAAACTGCTCATGCATAATACAAAAAAAAAACAAGAAGAAAACAGTGTTAGATGCCGCAAAATGACGGAAATATCTTCGAACATGCCTCAAGCTTGTTCGAAGCAGGTTTAATTCATGACACATATGTGTGTTTCCAACATGTCTGCAGGCAGTGTTTCTATGACCAGTCTGAGAGGGCCGTCATACAATCAAGACACACGTCTCAGACAATTTTGCCGATTTCGTTCTTACATGATCTATCGCAGCAGTATGACCGCGGCTTTAGTGGGTCGGTGAAACATCGCCTAGAATAGTCAAAGTCTGTGCACTAGAATGTTGACGTCATCACAGCGAGATCGAGCGAAGACGCGGATTGGACACGAGTGCTGCGTCAGTGCTCGGCAGGTGCCTCGTGTCCAATCAATGCGTCGAGGACGCTGGGCATCAGGTTCGGTTTCAATTGCTGAGTTAGCCCCATCAGACTGTGATGACATTCCGCGTAGTAAGATGTGAATGTTCGAGACCTTGAATAGTCTGGGTTGTAAAGGTCACAGCCAGTCCTGTCCAGCAAGACAAAGAAAAAAAGGACGTCAATATTTTACTTTAATTTTGCTAATTTTTTTCTTCATTATACCCTTTCTTTCAATGTAAAATAGTCTGTCAAAACCATGGGCTCAGTCACATTTTTCTGCATTTCAGTACATTCATCTATCTTTCTCTCTCTCTCTCTCTCTCTCTGTCATTTCCTCCGATGTAATTTTTCTTACTAGAGATTTTTTCTGTGCCTGCCGTGGCGTGGAGATAAAACCTAATGCTTGTGTTATAGGTTATTTTGGCAAAAGCAACTATCAGCGGCATTTACCAAAACACCAAAATTGTGGCAATTCTCTTGAGTATATTCGGATGCGTTTCCATGTGGTTTCAATTTTGGTTTGCTTCGTGGTCCACCCATCTGGCCTGTAGTGCTTTTTCCGTGCAGCAGAATGTGTCAACAAGCTATGAAAACGATTTTTTTTCTTACGGTGTCACTTCTTGATAATATTGTAAGTTTTTAGGAGACTTGCTTTGTTAAGCTCCTTCATTGTTACAGAATGACTAATCTACGTGTTTCATACTCTTGCTTCAAGGCAAACACCAAGATCTAGGAAATACTAAAGAACTCGGTATTCGCCGACTGTGAAAACAAGGAAGTTACAGTTACGAATAACTAAAGGTTGATATACTATGAGTGGCACCTAGGTCTCGCACCTCAAGGTGCAAGGCCAGATGCCACTACATAGCACCGTTGTCACGAAAAGTATAATACGAGAAGTATGTCGTAGGTTGAAGAGATGCAGACATCAATTGGCATTTTGCTCTTGAGATACTGTGTCTTTTATAAATAATTATTTTTCACCGAGCATGCTACAGTTCCATTGACACCAGAAATTTCGTTCGATGTTACAAAAGAAAAGGAACTCGGAATTCAAAAGATTCAAAATGGGATTGGTGAAAGACAAAACTTTGACAGCTATGCAAAGTTAGGATTACAAAAGTATGGGTTGCGTTAGTTTGGCGCAGTATGTTATGCGTTTTCCTCAAGCAACAGCTAAAAAAACCGAGCAAACAAAATATATGAAGGAACTAAAAGAGGTGCTGGGAATTATCCATTTATAAAACTGTTCACCAGCATGTTACTACTTTACCGGTGTAACAATGCGACAGTGAAGCGCTCGGCTTGTTCGGGTGAATTTGTCTGACGGAAATATAATCGGGCTTTGCGACTGTAGGGACTCAATGAACCGAGGACATTATTCTGCGTTTTTCTGAATGGCTTTGTGTACTGCAACAAACGGTGTCATCAGAACGACAAGCTACACAGTATGGGAATGAGTATGGCACACGCGAATGCAGAGTTTGAAGCCAGCAAGAGCTGATGCTTTTTTCCGAATACCGTCTGTTAAAATCAACGCGCCACTGCAGTTGGTCTAGTATATCAAACTAAAAAGTTTTCTAGTTTATTTCGGTGCTCGTTAGAATGGCATTTCTCTGAGCTTGCAATTAATTAGGTTAGTCATTCGAGTCTTCTCATAGGTTCAGAACTGCCTTATGTTGCGAAAAGCTTGATTGCGCGTTAGCAAAACGCCATTCTTTCATATGATGGCTCAGGCACGGCTGCTTGATCATTGCCACTTCGCTACGGCTTGCCGCTATACCAGGAGATGCGTAGAAACAGCGACCCAGCTGAGTTTCCTGAGCTTGTCGCTGGAGCGCGTGAACGGCGGTTAAGGGTAGAGTGCCTCCATGTTGCCAAGCTGGTAGGCCTCTCATGTTGGGGACAACTCTGTCGTCACGTTAACGGAGCCGCCATCTTGCCTCTCACTATATGCACCTTCTCACTACCTCCGCCTGACAGTCTCAGTTTAAGAAAGTTTGATTTCTTTCTTTCTTTCAGAACCACAAGTTCATGGTCGGACTCTCTATCATTCTGCATTCGGTGTCTGCACTCCTGCTTCTGCCGGCCATCATCATATTCTCCTTTTATGCGTAAGGAATGACTAGTACATTTGGTTAACTCTTCCTCGCAACGTTTGTCTCACAACTGTTTTTATTTTTAAGATCCCTCGATAAAATTGACACTTCGCATTTCTTGCAAGTACCGACAACCATTGTTTTACAAACATGCGAGACACATGTAACGAGGGAGTGCTCAGTAGCCATCTGCTTCCAAAGCTGTCTCATTTTGGTGCTACGCCGCATCTTCTTCTAGGTGCTGCACTAGGCAGTGAACTCGTGCATTGGCAGAATTTACGGTATTAGTAAGACTAAGAAAACACGTCAAGGGTCTTTATTAAACCGACTAGACCGATCTCACTAGCCAGTTTTGTTACGCCACCCCTGCCGTGATAGATCGAGAGAACCTAACCTGGAATACCCTCGATGATTTGGTTCGATCCGATGACCGGTCTCACCAAGCGTTCGGAGCATGCGTGACGCCGCCATAACTTTAGTTCGCAGGAGGCAGGCAGCAGTGCTAGCAGTGCAGAAGACGGCTCGTGCCGCCTCATGCTCCACACGCGCAGAGCTCCAGCGAGGTTGTCGCACGTGCAGAAAGAGTAAAGCTCCCTCGATGCATTGCGGCAGCCGGTGGCGTAGTCAAACTGGCTGGTGAGGATCGCTCTATTGCGTTCTATTTTCATGGCTTTAGTGCGGTAGGTGCGAGCACGTGCTCGCACAACCCCCCCCCCCTCCAAAAAGAAAAAGAACGTTGTTGATTAAAAATGCTTTAAACCCGATACAAAAGCACCGTTTCAGAATTGGAGCCAAACCCCTTGGAGACCCGAAGAGCTTGGGGTGTCGCTCAGAGTGTCAAACCGAAAGTTTTATCGGTTCGGTTCCGGTTCGGGTTCACGGCTTTCGGTTCGGCTCCGGTTCAGATTCCGGGAGCAGGAAATAACGGTTCAAACCGGTTCGAGCAGTTCGAACCGGTTTGAACCGCTAAATTGAGAATATATTTTCCGTGTTGTTCGTGGCGAATACACTGTTTACGCAGTGGAAACAGTTGACTATACTAATCTATTGATCACCCGTGCAATTCACTTTTGTATTTAGGTACCAAAATATGAAATTCAGTTATTCGAATTTTGGCGCAAGAGTAGAAGAAAATCTACATTAACGTACATAACGTCGTGTTCATACGACTCAACATCCGTTTGTTTACCAGTAACAAATATTTTACCTGAATCAAAATGTTTAAGTACAAGAGTGAAGTTGAGCTTGTTGGTACATACCTGTAAATAGATCAGGTTGAAATTTAGAACTATACCGCATTTGCTTGTCCTTTCTTCGTGTTCAAGTAAAATTCTAAAGTTCAAGTTGATTTATTTACACAGTATAAAATATTGTCGCGAAGTGTGGTAGATCGCTCTAAAATACCCGTGATTGGTACAACTTTGTGTCACCAGTATTAAAAGTGAAATCGTGATTTCGTCCTTGAACCAAGGAATTAAATACATAACATAAAATTATAAAATGAGCCCCTGTGCTGCCATATATATTACGAGATATGGTTTAAGAAATATGCTTCACAATATATATGTATATAGATGACGACACAACTAGAGCTAAATGCAATGAAATTTTCAAAATGTCAGCTAAACGTTTTAGAATAATTCCTTTCAGTCTATTTTTGATAGAAACACCAAACGGCAATCAAAATGCTTGTTGGTCTAACCAAGCATTGTTTACACTCAGCAACGCATGCATGCGACAAATCATACAACAAGGAGTAATCGCAATTATTCACTCTAATCTATAAGCACCTTCACCCGCAGATCGAATCTAACCTAAAATAGCGCTTGCCCAAGTTAACACTTTTCTTATGAAATGAAATGAAATGAAATCTTTATTTCAAAAATTTACTCTGGCAGGCCTCCAGACAAAAAGCTACCATATGGTAACTTGACTGGGTCTGGGGCCCTAAAGCAAAACAAGCATAGCGATCCGACTGAAAAGTGTTATCACACTGAAAAACGCTCGTTCCACAACATCTGAGTTCTCTTTCCAACTAGGCATGTACTTCAGTATCAATAAACAGAGTAAACAAGTGAGGGCACAGGAACGTTCGGCAGCAAACATATTATGCGAAAGCGAAAAAAAATGTCATACAGAACATCCGCGTTAGATAAAACACGTATACATTTCAGCTCTAGTCAGAGAGTAAGTATAAGCAATGTTTTCTAGGTGGTACCTGTTGAGTAGAGAAAGTAACATTTGGCGAAGTGAATGTAAAGCATGATTCGTGCGGAAATGACGAACATACCATATCTCAGACAGCGCTACTGATCGAGATTTCCTTTTTATTCAAGTCCGAGGTGCGCCAAAGAAATTCAATGAATTCACTTTGTTCCGAAAAGTAACTTAGCATAGAAAAGACGATACACGTGCATATTTGTAATGGCAAAAGTTTAGAATTTTTCGAAAGAGCGGTTTAGTGCGATATAGGTAGTATACATCCTCGATGATGCGTAGTATCTATTTTTTGAAGTAACAGTATTTTGTTTAACTTTGAAGTTGTTGTTGTACTTGCACGAAGGTGACAATAATGTATATGAGACCGGAAAAGGGCATGATAAATCATGAGTTTAATGTTAACAGGCAATATTGAGCGGACATCTATATATGACGCCATTGACTCTGCACAACCATCTGACCAAATTATCAATATGGCGATCCCACGACAGATGCTCACAGAATATTACGCCCAGCGTTTTGTGGTGCTTAACTACATCAATTACTGTACCACTTAAGGTAAGGGATTTGAGTGGAGGGGACGTGCCTATTGAATGACCGAAATACGAGTGCTCTTGGTTTTGTTTACATTATTTTGAAGCAATTTACCTCAGACCATCGGCCAGGTTGCTCGAGAATATCATACCCCTTAGTAATTAAGCTTTCTGCGTCTACCGCCCGACACAAAAGACTGGTGTCGTCAGCATATGCAAACACGCAGTTTACTAACCTTTACTTACGTCGTTTATAAAAATGTTAAAAAGCAGAAGGCGCGGTATACTACCTGAGGCACGTCAGCAGGGTTACGATTTTGAAAGAAGAAGATCGCCTGTCATCTTCTTCAGGAGAAGCTAGCATAGCCTGGCTGTTGAGGTTTGTTCTTAGGCAAGATGCCAGCCAATTTAATTTACAAATGAGCATCATCCTTGCTAATTGATGAGTTTAAAACGCGATCGTGACTAGAAAATCTTGATTGGTTGATAGGGTGGTGACGTCAGAGCTACATGCCCTGGCGCAAGAATTTCAAACAACCCACAATGCTCACGTGAAACGTGACATACACGCGTGGAATGAGAGTGATTGAAACATAACATGTAATGCGAATTAAAGGTCGCCGCATGTCCAGATGATTTCCCTTTTTAAAGTAATTCCTTTGCTTAAAAAAAAGAAATTAAGGAATTTTAGGTGGGATTCGAACCCACGACCCTTCAGTTGCGAGTCAGACGCTTTTGACTAGGCCCCGCGAGCTACGCTTTCGCGGCAAATGAGAAAGCTTGATGCAAACGAGGCCCATTAAGGCTATCGCGTTCTACCTTTAAAGGCGAAGCTAAAACGTCCTCCAAGATTCTTTTGTTAAGTAAAACGAAGTAGTATTTCACGCTTCTGAATCAACACGGCAACTACTTAATTGGACACTTTCTGACGGTTTGCTGGTACGTCATCGTCATAGTTCACGCCCACGCCCTTGTTTACTTTGTTTTGTACAGCCCCAGACACATAAAAGTAATACTCACCACATGCAAAGAGGCAATAACGAACTTATATGTTTTAGAAGTTATATGTGTAGGAATACATATAGTTATTTAACATTGCTCGAGGATAAAAACGCCGAAAAGATCGGCAGAACACCTTTTAGATCATTAGGGGGGCATAGCTTTAGGGTGGTCGGCGCCTTATTTATGTTGTCAAATATTCAGTTAGTAATTAAATATATTTTATAATGACAATAAATTTTACTTGCATAAAGTTCACATAACCGCTTGAGACCGACGCGGAGGACGATACTCGAAACTACGTGAGCTGTGGAGTCTGCGAAAAAATGTTTGTCTGTTTGCTGACTGGCAACGTGAAACATCGGGTTGCAGGGTACGCCAAACAGTAGGCTTCTGTGCTCACATGATAGATTGGGAAGTCAAATACACGAGAATGTTCTAAAGAGAGAGATAATTAATGTTATTTTCCAAAATAATCCCTTACAGAACGCATTACAGAAAGAGATGCGTAAGAATGCACCGCAATGAAATTTATACCTTTATAAGTAGGGCGAAGGACACAGACAAAGATTCTACAAAATCTTAGTATAAATCACATCTCATGAGCTTCCATGCAGCTTTCCGAAACTTCGGTAAATACTGCCTCAGGAGGCTATGTTATATTCAGCTCCACGTGCACTTGTTTGGGCCCTCACTTTTATAACCCTGTTGCTTGAATAGTCATGCGCTCTAACTTTATTCCTCTCTAGGCTTGAATAGTCTGCACGCAGCTCGCAGAGTCGGACGAAGAGAACATCGTAGGCGCATGCGCATCGGCTCGTAACATATCTAATGATCTCGGCGGACACTCAGGTAGTAGGCTCGTGTCCATCCACTGCGGTGATGAGAATAGCCGAACTCTAGCAATGCACTGGAGCTCAGCACGTGTTTCTTCCTTTCCAACCCCAGCTGATTAACGTTGGCGACATGGGATAGAGCACCAGGCCACATGGCCGCTTCTGGCTCCGAGTTGAAGGGATGAACAGTGCTCATATTTCTCTAATTGTTTTGGCGAGTGTCATTGCCTAGAAAAAGAGCAAAGCCAAGTTCAATCAGTTATTAACGTTAGGGAGTGATCCTGAGTAGAATTTAGTGATGAACTTGGGCAATAACTTGAGAACGACGGCTCGTGTGAAACCTGCAGTGACTGCCAACGTTCGGCTGCCCCTTTGAGGTCACTAAAATCTTTTCTTTCTTTGGTATTTCCTTCTGTACCCACATGTAGTTCTATGCAACGTCATATTATTAAGTCGCATTTAGTCATTTCAAAACTGCTATTCTCAGCATCTTTCGGATGCAGTTCAGCAACAACGAAAAAATGTTTGGGTGTCTCAATAATGTAAATTGGTCTTGCAACATTTTTTTGTACTTTCAATAAATACTGTTAAGAAGTAACCCCTGTCTTTGATAAGCTCGCGAAAACATCCATTAGTTTTCCCCTCCCGCGCAATAGCAGATGCAGAAAAAATAAAGGAAAAAGACAGCTGTCGATCCCCTCCTCAACTCGCAATTTCAACAAGCGGCCACGTGATCTGACGCTAATTATATACGGTCAGTGTCGTCATAGTCATGCCCTAGGCACTAGGGTTTGGAAAGCAAAAGCTTGGGCTGAGCTTCAGATATTTTTAGAGTTAGGCTATTATCATATTTCATTGAACATGAGCCGTTACCCGAGTGTTTGGCGATGCTGATTGTCATGAAGCGGAGTACTCGACTTAGGGTTATGAAAGTCGCTTACGTCACGGTGTTACGTGACTCTCGGTGCCAAATCATGTTGTCATGTTACGTCACGCTGTCAACAAGGTTAATACATCTAGTGACTTCCTCAAATTAAATCAAGTTGACGCAGTGAGTCACGTGACGTCACGAGGCCACGTGACGTTACTTGACAACATGTATTGACACCATGACGTCACGTGTCACGTGGTTAACCATAGTACCAAAACAAAAGTGCCACGAAAACGCACAATTTACCATACGTTGCAATTCTGTATATGACGTTTGATAAATTGATAGAAATACAGCCATCAATTTTTTATTCCATATGTTCATTTTGTGATACTAACAAAAAATAAAAAATAAATTGCCTTGAACCGTTTTGAACCGGTTACCATTATATTTTTTCTCGGTTCGGTTCCGGTTCAGTTCAAGATGGCGGAGAAGATTTCCAGTTCGGTTCAGTTCCGGTTCGGCTAAAAATAACGGTTCTGTTCCGGTTTTCGGTTCGGTTCGGTTCCGGTTCGACACCCTTGTCGCAATGCGCATGTGCAAAAGTTGTGTGCTTTCGCAGTGCACCGCCCTAAGCTGCTCGAGGAGACGCGAAACGTTGGGGCCTCGAATTCTAAAGCACTCTATTTTTTTCGCACGTAGGACAAGCCCTTTCTGTGGACTAAAGTCATGGCGGTATCACGCACTCCCCGAAAGCTTCATGAGGATCGCTATTGGCGACGTGAGCGAACGAAAGCGTCGCTGTGGTCGGCCCACCACAATTGGCGGAATGCTGACTATGACGTCAGCAAAGGATGTCTCGTGGCGGAAATGAGAGGAATGCTAAGAACTTCAATTTTGACGGTGTTGGTAGTGTTGCTTTGAAAGCGCTGTGATTTCAGGACTTCCACCATGCCCATTACAAACACCATCGAACTTGTTGTTCACAAGGTAATGACGTCACGAAAAGGTAACCGAACGAGGGCACCACCGAAACGTCGCGCACGCTAATACTCAGTCACCTGCGTTGGCTCCGTTCGCAACAACCGAAACGACAACAACGATGAAGTCACCGGGAGAAGCGTACATCGTGACTACTTCTTATAGCTACATTTCGGATCGCTTGCCACACGGAATATGAAGCACGTTCGTCTTGGTAACTTTCTTGTTGTTGGTTTTATGGTCGCTGTAAACGCAAATGACTGCACCAGCTATGATATATTTACAAAGCCATATGTCGCTTTCACAACTTCTCGCGTGCTGGTTCACACAGCACGGTTTTTCTTAAATTTCAAAGCTAACGTACGCTTACGTCGAGATACGACTGCAAGTCACCGGCTCATCCATGTTAGGTACTCCGCATGACAAGCTACTCCTTTAACTGACTGCAACGCTTCGTGCGAAGCACGGATGTGCCGGTCACCTTCTGTCGCATCTCGACGTAAGCGTACGCAAACTTCGTGATGTAAAAAAAAAAGAACGGCGCTGTATTTACTATTCTTTAAAAATACAAACAGCGCAATGACACGAACGGACTAAGAGAATTCTGGCAGACAAAAGCGCCGACTTCAGCCGAGGCCACCCTGCGAAGACATCATGCAAAGGACAGTACGCAGACACTGGCTCAACAGTGTTCCTTCCTTGTATGACGGCCCTGCCACACAGGCCATACAAAGACTATCCGCCGACATTGCCAAAGCGTACATATTTATTATGAAACAAACGGGCATACGAACATGCTCGAGGTCTGCACGCAGATAATCTTGCCATGATGTCTGCCGTGAACACCGTGTATTTTGTATGATGTATCGAGAGTGTGGCTGCGTGTTTACAACACAAAGTCAGCGCTGTTGTCTGCCAGTATTCTTTCACTCTGCCCGTGTCGGTGGGTTGTTTGTACTTCTAAGAATGAAAAAAATAAAACAACAAACTTTGTGTCGCGTTGACCGTTATGTTAAATTTTTTTGTTTGGTGGTTTTAGTTACGATAAATCACTACCTGCTTGTTAGACCGGTCACATTATGACTACGGGACTTACAGGCGCGAAATTATACTTCGTCTCATCCTAACATAAATCACAAGAGCTAACAAGCCCAAGCTCCTCACGCTTTATTGCACCTCGGTTGTAGGACCGCTCCTGCAGCGGGAGCACCATCCATAGCTACCCGCTTATGATCTTATACTCCGTTCACCCCTATACTTTGTTCATACTTAGCGTGCAGCGCTGTCGAACCTACTCGGCGCGAGCGGGGGATTGATCTCGCAGATCATTTTCACGTGATCTCGCGTCAAGCAAAACCATAGATGAAGCCACACGCTCGCGCCAGTAGCTTTGACAGCGTTGCACGCTAAGTATGAAACAGAGTAGGTTGAGACAAGAAACCCGCCTTCGGCGCGAGATTTCTGCCCTTGCTAAAACAAGTGTGAACGCGCAGATACGCGCAAACAAAGCACTGCGGAGGCAAGCGAGCTCCCGCTGAAGGCGGAGCTTTTAGTCTCAGCCTAAGGGTGAACGGTGTATAGCATTTGCGGTTCGTTCACGCTAAAGTGAGACTACTTGAATGGAGACAAATTAAAAAGCCAAGAGAAATAAAAATAAAAAAAAGCGTTTGCAGCATAAAGCGGCATCTAGCGGCTGGCGTATGAAGCTACTAAAATAGGGACATGAAAGCAACGTTCTTGCTGTTTGGGGTGGCATTTGTCGTCGTCCATTTCCCCTTACCCGTTCGTCCCTAATCAAACGCGGCTGTCTGCCGCCAGGTGAGAAAAGAGCACGGACATGCGCAAAACACTTCCCAGAAAAGGTCCATTGCGTTTTTGCTCATGTTATTTTTTATGTAGTTCTTTCATTATACTTGGTTTTAGCTTAAGTCTACACGCAGCCAACGCTCCGAAGTAATAAGCACAATCATGCAGCATCAAAAGCGCCAGTCACTGGGCCTTTTCTTGTTTATGATTAGTTGAACGATGATAAAACACGTACATAGATATTTTATTTCATTTCATTTCATTTATTTTACCTTAAAGGCCCAGTTAGGGCATTACGGACACCATGACGGTGCGCTTTGACTTTGACACTGTCTGATTGGTCCAATCAGCTGGTAACGTCGGCCGCTTCTGGACTTAAGGTGACACGGAAGTAGTAACGTGCCAATACCGGACAAAATCAAATAGCACTGCGTCATCCCTGACCTTCGCAGTGGAATGGAAAGCCACAACAACCGGTTTTCTTATGCCCGAGTCCCACTAGAGCGACAAACATACAAACAACCGGCACGAACAAGCCTCCAACACACGCAGCATGCTTGCGATGGAAACTTCGGCAGGCGCTTAGTCGTTCGGTGCTCGTGAAGTAAGCACGAGTGAATACAAGGCTGCCAAAGATATCGTCGCGTGCGTGATGCTCGTGTTTGAGCATAGCCTCCTTTTGATTCTACAATACTTATCAAATTGCGAAAAATCTGGTTTGATGGCTTGTCGCTGTTGATTGTTTCTGTTTGTCGGGACTCGCGGGGGACTATCGCGTTAAGAATGTTAAAGCTGGAGCGATGACATCACGCTAATCTAATTCGAATAGGTGTTGCGAACCCGCTCTATCTTTAACACGAAGGCATCTTCTTACAATTAAAAGGGATTTAATAATAAAAAACAGCCGCGAAAGAACTATATATAGGTATATATATTTTTAATCAATATTTTTAGATGTTTGTAATACGTTCTCGATTGTTTGTTCCTAGAATATGCAGGATGTTTTATGGTGAACGTTTAGACATATAGGCCTAAACGCAAGAGGTCCCCTGAGCCGTTTTGATATTACACTGAAAACACATTGATGTGGGTCACTATTTAAATAAGTTATTGAAAAAAGAACGAAAAAAAAGAAAAGAAAGCGTAAGAAGTTAGAAGGCTTGCTTTCCACTCTTCTCTGTCTTCAGTGAAATTAAACGTCCAAAATTAAACGTCCCAAACGCTTTGAACAATACTTGTCCATAAACATTCTTTTTGATAGACGCACTGTCATAGAGCCAATATACCACCAATATACAGCGCGTCCCCAAAAAATGCACAGTGTATTTCTAACGAAAAACAAACAAACAAACTACGTATTGCCAAACAAGCATTCTCCACCAAAATGTTGAACTAGAGGTCCGAACCATATGCCAAAGTTTTCAGACCTAACCGTTATCTTGGTCAAACGTTCTAGGTGGATTTCAGAAAAATTTCAACGGGAAAATAGGGCCGGCTCTCGCCCGTGTTCGGAAACTGGCGCCATTCGGCTGCATGCATTATAAAGGTCCGTCGGTCGCATTTTTCCGATTGAAAATGTCAGAAGATCGCGATTATAAGCTTTTCAACAAGATAACGGTTTGTTCTGAAACCTTTGCTTCTCCACGGTCCGCGATGGCTACATTTATTGCGGAAAATGAGCATTCGGTGAAACGTAGTTTAATTTTGCGGTAAAAAAAAAAAGGCAATATATGTGTGTGAATTTGGGGCGAAATGTGCCCTGTGTGCTGTGTCAGTTGAGTCCAGACGCAGCCGGCGCTACAAGCTAATAGGACCGTTCAATTAGCGTCAAGAAGACGTCAAGAGGCCTTTATTGTTTATGATTGGTTCAGCGATGAGAGAATACGTTCATAAACCCGACAAACACCATAATGGCGCCCTTTAAACCCTCTCTGATCGGCCCAATAAGCTCGCAGCGTCTGCATGCAGCGTCTGGACTTGAAGGGCGATGCAACAATATTTGTACTTTGAGCAAATACCACTTAGAACGGATCCCTGACGTTAATGACCCATGAAACACGTGTTCGTTTTTCACCACGCAATAAAAGGCCCAGAAAAAAATTAAAGAAAAACGAGCATCGTTCACCTCCTCAACTCGCAGCCAGAACAAGCGGCCATGTAATCTGGAGCCGATTATATGCCGCCAATGTTGATCATAGCCACGCGCTGGGGTTGGTAAAGCACAGGACACGCGCTGAGTTCCAGACATTGTTATGGCTCCGGCTATTGACGTCGTTGCAGCGATTGGACACGGGCCACTACCCGAATGCTTCTCGAGCCAGTAATTATCACGAGCCCAAATCGAGTGCCCACGCAATGCTCGGGTCCAATCTATGAACAGCATTCAAATATCGTCATATGGGTGTACTGCGGTCCCCACGTTACGTCATCAAATTTTGCAAAGGAGAGATTGCATGAAAATGATCGCTTTTGTCCTTGAAATACACCGCACCAAAAGAGTTTCTTGGCCGGTGGCGTTGCGTGCGGTATCCTTGAGTCCCACTAGTACCAGTAAGCTCGTGTAAAGTGAAAAACATTCCAATTTAATATCGTTGCACCGCTCCTTTAGATGAAACGAAGTATAGTTACTGAAACTTTAGAAATGCAGGGCGGTGCTGATAAATATTGTTCAGGCTTCTTGCGTTGTAATTCGCTCGTTGACGTTTTTTTTGTTTGTTTGTTTGCTTGTTGTTGTTTTGGTTAATACCGGCCGCAATGTCGTGGGATGAGGACCGATAATAAGACCTTCAAGAAGTCGTGTTCTTCTAGTCAACTACACTATCGCATTATGCATAAGCAACTGATTGCTCTTTTGTAGTCTATTTAAAGTGGGTTAGATCCAGTTTAACCTACACTTTCTTGATTATTTCTTTTTTTTTTTTAGCGTGAATGTGATAACAAACGCCGAAAGAAGACGACCGCCGTGACGATACATTTTCGGCGCTGTTTCAGTGGCTAAAGGGCCTAGATAAGAGCTTCCTGCAAGTAGCGACAATCTTTGAAGCGCCGATTCCGTGACGGTGCAGGTTTTAGAAGCGAATGGCGGCGCACAGCAGAAGACTGAACTGAATGACGCCATTTCATCCGAACGGAATGTCGTCTGTCTTTTGTATTGGTTGTCGTACTTGCAAAAAGGAGTAGCGAGGGAATTTACGAATGGCTCCACCTGATCCCCGGGGTTGGCGGCGGTCGAACCTGATGTAAAAGGGGTATATCTCTACGAGTGCGCCTCTGACTCTCCCCTCGACGCCTGTGCAGTCAGCTGAAGATCCAGCGCATCCTGATGCACAAGCACCTGTGCACAAGCCTGTTGCTGTACGGCATCGCTAGCATCGTCATCGACTACGTCCTCATCTGGAACGAGTTCCCCGGTCCCGGCAGATTCGAGATCGTCGCGTCCAACCCCGTAAGTGAAGTGGATTATTTACCAACAGTAGTCTGTTGCATGTTAATAGCGGGAAAAGCTGCTCCCACGAAGTTCTCTCCTCACAATGACTCGTTGTTTTCTCCCCTCCACTTTGGCTTCCTCCGGCTTTCGCTCTTCTAAAGGGAGAAGGGTGGTGAGCCATGTAGGAGGATTTTTCTCCTGTTCTAAACCTGGAACTGATTACCGAAGACAAAAACCTGAGCCTTGCGTCATTGTCAGTGAATGCCCCGAGCCGCCACAAGTGGCATACATGCATAAGCTCAACCGAATTGCGTGGCGAATCTAGAACCATAGTGCGTCTGCTCGCTGTGAGACGTTGTCGACGCGTCAGTGACGGGAGAAGCAGACGCAGATGACACTGTGGCAATTCACCATTAAAAACGTTCGTCAGGTGACGCAAGCAGCCGCCCGGCTCAAACGATATAGCTGAATATCCTTCATTTATTAATCCATCTATATTCACAGCACTTATCTCTATGTAAGTCAAGATGAGTAAAACAATTAGTTGGGCAACTCACCGTTGAAACCATGGCCGCTGGCGTCCACTGAGACCGAGCTAAATACGACAGCAGCGCCACCTTTATCATTTGTCTTTACTTTGGTCACCTTGAGCTTTTAGAAAGCATGTTTTTGCGTAAAAACCAACAAAAAACTCTTTTTGTATTAACTTTTATTGTAGTTTAGTAAAAAAATGAGGGGCGCGTACTGTTTTCAAAAATCTTTAGTTTGCAAGGTTTTGCGGCGCAACTAATATAGTTTTTATGCAACCATGCCTTTGCGGTGATTTAAGGTAGCGGGTCCCAACCATACATGTACGTAACGCGTTACAAGTAACGAGTTACTTGTACCTAGTTACTATTTTCGGTAACGAGTAACGTATTTAGTTACTTTTCTAGAAAAGGAACGAGTAACGGTATTTAGTTACTTTGAAGGCCACAGTAACGAGTAACGGTATCTCGTTACTTTTGAGGAGTAACGTGTACAACACCGCTTAAACGGTCTTGTTTTTATTCTAGCCTGAGTATGCGTCTATTGTGACAAAGGCAGATGGACAACCCGAAAAACAACTAAACAGTATGACAGTACAGCAACGTATATCGCTGAACACGTCAGTCGAACAGTTCGACTGACATGTCCAGCGATAAACGTTACTGTACTGAACTCTACAGCTGGGAATGTCCTTCACCCAGCGAGCACAATCAGGTTCGTTGGTTGAACCTTCTAGAAACGGGTACGGACCGAATGTAAACCCGGAGGTTGCAAACACGGGAAGGCACATAACCCATTACCCGTTGTCCTCAATGAAGGCGCAGTTCTCGAAGATTCACCAGCTCTTCCTGAAGCACAACACTGCCGTTCCTTCGAGCGCGTCGGTAGAACGACTCTTCAGCGTCGCCGGAGATGTATTCTCAAGGAAGCGGGGAAACATAACTGATGAAAACTTCTACAGGCAGCTGCTGCTTAAGGGCAATGACTACTAAAAAGAAAACAATAAACCATGAAACAAAAACAGTTGTGTATTTGGTCGTCAAAGTAACGTGGAAAGTAACTCGTTACTTTTGAGGTAACTCACGCGTTCCTTTTGAGAATCGGTAACGAGTAACGTATTTAGTTACTTTTTGAGCGAGTAACGAGTAACGGTATTTAGTTACTTTTTTGGGGTAACGTGTACATGTCTGGTTCTAACCTAGGCGCATCCTAACTTCGGTAAGTAAATCGCGGCGCGTCCGCTTGGGAGACAGAGGGTGGCACTCCTGAAACTCCTTCCACCGTATCTGTTTCGGTGTCAAAATAGCATGTTAAAGCCAAAATAGAAGTTACGTGCAGTTCCTCGAGTGGCCGTTGCGGGAAAAATGGCGGCGTTGTCATCGCCATTAGCTCGGTCTCTCGAGTACGGATCGGTGCCACTTTTTCAGAGCAGGCTCACTGGCAGCTTCCCAACTGAGTGGTTCTACTAACGTTGATGTAAGTATATCGGCTGCACCCGGGACCGGGAGCCGCCCGCTGGCACCGTTGGCACCATTTAGGAGATGTATGAACTCCAACCAATCCCTACAAAACAAGGGGCACAACGTTACAAAACCAACTTGGTTGTTCTTTGGGGGTGACTACAATTCTTTGAAGAGCAGCAGAGAAGAGTTGACGGTGCTAGTTTTGTAGGGATTGGTTGGAGTTCCTTCCTAACGTTTTACCCAACCAGACAGACATCTGCCAAATGTTCGGCTTTAATTCTTTACCTCTTGGCTGCCATTGCTTGCATGCATTTCCAAGCAGCGTATCGAAGTCTTGGAAGAAATATAGGAAAATAAGGATATTAATGCCTGTACACGGTGCTTCATTTTAAATGTTTTAGCATAGCGTACGTTAAAAGCTCTAATGCAGAAAAGTCAACGCAAAAATGTAACCGGCATAAATAAAACAATATGACAATGACGTCATAAGCGTCATGTGAGCGAGTGATATGGCGATGGCGATCACGTGACCAACGTAAACTACATTTGGCGGGCCATGTCTCGCCAACCAAGTTTAGCGCACTTGGTAGACCACCACAGCAGGACTCAATTGCGCCTCACTCCAATTGGCTGGCGTAAGCGATCATGTGATTATAGAGACAGCCAGTGGTGTTCTCGTCGGAAGTCGTGGTATGAGTCTCGGAACACTAATTTACCGAGATATACCGACCCAAAGAGTCTTCTAGTTCCACGTGGGACAGTTTTGTCAGGTATGGCCAAAGTTCTGTTTGATGTCTTGACACCGTTTATGCATTTTGCGGTCAAACGTGTAGTCTGATGGGTTCTTCCACCGGCCTCCATTGTTTAGCGCTTTGTCCATATACGCCACGAGAAGTAGATCTTTCAATATTTGGTTGTCTAAGGAAGAAGCGATGCTTTTGGTGGTCAAAACGTCTACGTCTTGATAAGATAACATATATCTAATCTATAATTTTACTAAATGTATCTTATTTTCTGCATAAAGGTAAATTAATAATGCTCCGCAAAGAGCTGATTTTTTTTTACTATGGTTTTTGAGGTGAAAACGAGCACAATGCGACTAAATACGTATGCTTAGTGTATCGGAACTCTATAATGAAATTGTCCTTTGGCTACCGCCGTTTTGCTGCTTATGTGGTGCAGAGCGGGCGCAATTGGCGATCATTACAATAAAAATATGGCTTGAAACTGTTTGCTAGGCTAGGTGGCGCAAGCGACCGCACGTTGTAAAGCGTACGGCCGTTAGCATTCATCCATTCATCCATCCATCCATCCATCCCTGGCTGAGGTGTCGTAATTTTGAAGCGTACCATACTTAGTGGTCCTAGATTATACCACTCCGGCACCGGAAGTGTAAGAAGGTATAATAGGAGCAGTTCTAATTCGCGCATCTAAGATAACATAAAATGAAACAGTTCTTTTAGGCCTTGACTAGAATGACGGTTCGTTTGAAGTACAGGATGCCCCAAGTGGACCTCCCGCTGTAAAACAAGTCGGAAAAATCGGCAACCTCACATAGACAGTTTGAACTTTCACTGAATATACATTGAATAGGTCAAGTTTATAGTGTGAAATTTCCAGGCGCCGTTTTTGTCCTGTAAAAATTGTCAGCTGAAAAACTTGCCAATGTCCATGTTACGCGCGTTCGAAGGTGACCGAGTTAACCGACGTTTTAAACTTTCTACGTCATCTCTCGATAGGCACAGCGAACAGACAGCAGAGCATTGATGTCTATTTCAGTAGTCTGGATCGCGAATCAAGGCTTGATTTTCTGGGGTCGAGTGGCACCACCGGCGGCCATTGCTTGACAGCAGCAAGTGTGTTGAACTATATATATATATATATGAAAAAAACTTGAAAATGTGAGATTTTTATATTCGTATTATATTTTGGACGACCAAACGTCGAAGTTTTTTTAGGAAGGGTGACAAATTTGTGTGCTGTGACGTCATCAAATTTTTAGGGAAAAAATATTTTTCTATCTTCCGTTGACTTCCTCCATGGGCCCCACAAGCCCCACGCCGTCATACACGCAACCAGTAAGGTTTTGCTCCGATGTTTACTCTTATATCTTACTTACGAAGTATTGCAGATTGCGTTTGAGGCACCATTTTTGTTTCCACTAAGCGTGAGGAACAAAACACAATGTGGGGCTGTGCGTCTTGCTACAGCTTGCAAGGTGCACATGCCACCTTGGTTATGATCGATTTTATTTCTATCGCTTCTACTTATATTTCAGTTAAAATTCTTTAGAAAAGATGGCTGGACGCCAGTGGAACCTTGCTAAAATACTTCGATGGCAGCAGATGTCCGAGGCTTGCACGTTGTTTGCGTAATTTAATAACCTTCTCAGCAGTTATTGATGACTGCAAATTTTTTATTATCATTCCTGCGAAACCGCATTAAAGTTCCTCTACAAGACACTTCGCACAAGCTTCAAAAGTTAATTTCTATTAATTCCACCCCTAGACTTGAATGTTTTGCCTGGGGTCAAGCATTGGCCGCCGGCGGTTCCACCGTCGGGCTCCCGATCCGCGATCCAGCCTATTACAACAGAGATCAGTGCAACAGAATTCGTCGTGAACTCACAGCGCCTATCGGTAGATGGCACCACAAGTTAATAGCGCCGTAAACTCTATCGTCTACGAACGTGCCTAACGTGAGCTTGGGCAAGTTTTTGCTCAAATGTTTTACAGGAGGTGAGATAATCCTTGAAATTTCACACGGTGAGGCCGACCTGCTGAGTGCACATCGATGAAAGTTTGAGCTTTCTATGTGGAGTTAAACATTTTTCCGGCTCGTTTTATAGCTGAAGGTCCGCTTGGGACACCCTAGTGGGACATATGAGAAGGTAATTAATTCTTTTGAAACTCACGCAAATATGCCAAGATGAACGCGGTAATTCAGACACCGAGTTTCTCATTACACCACCGCATATGATTAAGCAACTCGCTTTTAATTTATCGCTCCGCAAATTCTCCAACTCCGTTTGGTTGCCCATTTTTATTATCATATCATAAATATGCTCGAAGTGTTCCGTTCAGCACACACCATCATGGTTGTTTTGATTTGATTCGTTTCTGTTTTTAGTTTTTTCATGCGCATGTTCCGTAATGAGAAGTCACTTTTCCTCGACCTCATTATACAGGAGCTGATGAAGTGGAAAATACTGGTTAGAAGGAGAAGGAAGATGAGTAGAAGCAAACACAACTTTTTTGAGCCGTAAAAAAAATAGTACCGAGAAATTTGGTCGGAGGAAGTGCACTTAGCGAGAAATGCTGGGACACTTTGCGAATTTGATTAACGCGCCCCGCAAAGGCCGACCGAAAAACAAAAATTTTAGGTATGTGCAAATTTTCTAACCTTTGGCTTTTCATGTAGTCACTATTTTTTTTATGTGGAAAAAAACGGGGGGGGGGGGGGGGGGGGTTGAGGGGTTGGGTATGTCACGACTATATTCTTCTTTCCTCTTCAATCCGCCATCTTTATCAAATTATGAAAAAAAAACTGGAATGAACTTTTCTAATATTTTCTCGTTTTATAGCTTCACGTCCTTATTCTGAATTTCTTAACTTGAGTACTTTACGCGCTATATCACGAAGAAGCCAGCATGTGTTCCTTTCAAGCAGGGGTGTAGCTTATCGCAAAAACGAAACCACTGGAATCCAAAATCTCGCTAAAAGACTTGGGCCATAGAAAGTTAGGTCTTTTAAAAAAATGTGCGTTTGTACTGCGAGAACACAAGGGGAAAATATTTTGAATGCTTTACCATTTCTTTAGGCTTGGCGGACAAATGACACTCATTCCACGGACAAAACAAGCTCTAACCATGCTTTTCTGGCATCCCTGTCGGTATATAAATGTTTTAGTTCATACTAGGGATAAACCGCGAAGTTCTGGTATAAACGTTTGTTGACTTCCTGACGAATGAAAAGATAGCAGATGTTGGAAGCGCAGGCGCTATAGAATTACAGATTTTGTGCTGCAGGTTATATTGTCTGTATTATCCGGGGGTGTATGTCCTACCAACTCGAAATTAGCTGCGTCCTCTAACATAAGCAGTAGTATCTGCGTAGTTTATTAAATCACGCATAACCTCACCGCTGCACCTCAGAACCCATGGCACCCATGAAGGCTTTGAAAGTAACAACTTTCAGATCCTAAAGTATGGAATAGAATAGAAGAAACTATAATGTAATGTAATGTAATGTATTCTATTTATTTTTAGCATGGAGGTTTTACAACATACAAGAGCGAGAGTGGCGAAGCCCCAGGGGCCTTTGTGCTGGGCTCTGCAGATAGCGAAACAAAGCATATTGAGAAAAGCGTCTGAATAAAATAGTCATACATTCACAAGTGGCACTGTAGATGGATCTTAGATAGGCTAAACAACAAGCTATTATATACACCACGTGTTTCTAAGTCTGATATTCATAAGAGCTGGGTTTTCGATCCCGGCATAGCTGGGTTTACAGCTGCTAAGTGCGTGCTGACATTACTTAAGTGTGCACAACAGTACCGCAACGAGAATTTTATACCATAAAAATTTTGATTCTTGGCAGCCGAGATGCACTTGCCTTGTGGACAGCAAGTTTCACTAGGGTGGAGAGGGAATAATATGGTATGCTAAGCAAAGGCAGACCATTTTGTGGTTCACCAGCATGAAGCCCGAACGGCGTAAGTCTGCTTTTTCTCATGGAATTTGGAGCGCAAGGAAGTTGACAAAGATGAAATCCGCCAACATATCTCCGAGTTGTTTATTTCTTCACACACCCACAGATTTTACGCACTCCGTATGTTGGGACGTTTATCTCACTTATGTATTTTACTCTTTTCGGCGAAAATGGTTTCATCTATATATCACCTTTATGAAGGAAGAATAGCGCAGTTCTAAACAGAGATATATGCTCTATTTTTTTCTTTCGCGCAAAGTGAGGACGCCCCAGTTCTCAAAGGAAAGTTATTGTTTCCTGTTAAAAAAGTTTCCTTTCAATTTATTGTTCCAGTGAAGTCTCTACGAGATAGTTTCGACGAAGCGCCGTTTCACTCAGTTCCCCGTGCACCTGCTTCTGCAGGAACGTTACCCTGATTGGCGATGAAATACTGTTCCGTAAAACGCCGTTCATAACAAAAAAAGAAGAAAAAAAGGCGGGTGTGGGGATTTAGGATGAGGCGCTTGTTGACCTAACGACGTCTGTCGTTTGATAGGGCCCCTATAATAAGAATGAAAAAAAAGCACGTACTTGCAGCTAGAAAAAGCTTTGGGATGTTTTTTGTTACCCTTTAATGGCAGGGTCGGGACTTTGTCCATCATTGTGACATTCCTTTTTATGCTTGTTTTACACGTGCTCGTCGTGAAATGCTGGGAATGCTTCTGATATCCTCATTTTAAATGGCGTCCTAACGTATCCGTGAGGGAACAACCCGTGACGTTATTATGAGTACCTGCCACTCATTAAGGACGCTCCGGTTCAAACTATAGGCATGGAGCTCGAAGTCCAGATCCCAGTCTTTGAGTTGTTTGACAGATTGAGAAATATGGGGATTGGGTAGAGCGCAATCATAGCAAAAGGGCAGATGGAGTGTTGTCGGTCATATTATTCACGAATGTACGTGACCTGCTAAGGAAAACGAGCCCATATAACTCATATCTCATAACATATACAAAGGCCAATACAATACAAAGAGGATAAAATTATGTGGTTGTTGGAGCGGATTTTACAATCTTAAATGGTTCAGAAGAGCCATGTTAGACCGGAAAATGGTCACGAAACCAGGGCCGGCTTGCTAGAACCAGCGTCTCAGCTGAGACTGGGTGAAAGAAAGCACTGCCAAAGCCAGCGCACGAGCTGAGCGGGACTCAACCTGCGTCTCAAGACGCTCGCGCGCCCCAGCCTTTGCAGTGCTTTCCCTTCACCCAGTCTCAGCTCAGACGCTGTTCTAGCAAGCCGGCCCTATTCTCGGCAAACGTTTGCAAGAAACTAAAATTGACATAAAAAGAAAAAACGCCTAAACAGGATTGGGGGTTCGTATTTATAAGATTCCATACATAGGAAGAGTTTAAATTAACCCAATCAGTTTCGGGTACATACCAGATTTCCAAAATCTGGGGCGAATTTTAACATTTGGCAATGAAGGTTCAGGATTATCCTCCATATCATGTCATACAAATGAAACGCAAAATATAATCTAATGCGTCGCAGCACATTCAGTTAATAAAATATTTGTTTTAGTAAATGATTGAAGATAGAAAGAAACAAAGGTCATGAATATTCCATTTGAGAGGCGAAGAGAGGCGAAGTATGGTAGAAGACCAAACACCAAACATCAAATTAACTTGCGCGTTTTGGTTTTTTTATCGATAAAATTGCTTATTCCAGGCGGTTCATTTATGTAGCTTATTCAAATATTCCGTTCTTTCTAGTCTACAACAAGAAACTAGACCAGGCAACCTAAAGAAACTATTTCCATAATCTCTGCAAGTACGTTTTCCAAAGCATATGGTAAATGCTGGTATTTTGTAGCCAACACGGCGTCTTTATAATCATGCCTCTTTACAAAGATCATGTGACCTTAACTTTCTGCCTTGTGTGCCTATGTTTCATTGACTAATTTTTGTACCTCTTTGCTAATATGTATTTCCTTCAGTAAAAATGATTTTTGACTTTTTGTTGAAAACGATGTTGAAGCTCTTGTTGACTGTGATTGCTTTCTTTTGACTTTGACTTTCTGTTGACATGGTCCCAGCAGAGGTTTTGTTGACTTTGTGTTGAAACGTTTTTGATGATTTTCGTCAGCCTGAGTCAAAAGAAAAGCATGTTGACTTTCTATTGACTTTACGTTGATTTTTTTTTCTGGTGACTTTCTGTTGACATGGTCAACAGAGAGTTTGTTGACTTTGTTTAAAACTTTTACTGATGATTTTCTTCAGCCTGAGTCAAAGAAAAGCTGTTGACTTTCTATTGACTTTATGTTGATTTTTTTCTGGTGACTTTCTGTTGACATGGTCATCAAAATGACTGCAGACGTTCTGTTTACTTCGTGTTCAAAATTTTCAGTTGACCCTCTGTTGCCAGTGTCAATAGAAAAGCTACGGACTTTCTGTTGATTTTTATTGAACATTGTACACCTCAACTAGATGCTCAAAAGTGGCTAAGTTTTTCAATAGTCTCTGACAAAGTGAGAACGGGAAGCAGCTTCGGTTGTCCGCCTCCAACGCGAGGCTACTACCCTTGACAACGCTTCGGCGTTCGATGCACGTCGAGCACGCGCGTGCAGTCAAAGCACGACGGAAGGCATGGGGCGTGTGCGCTGAAGGCCAGGCGTTCGAAAGGCATGCCCTGCCGTTCTGACTTTGTGCCTATAGTGACTTGAATGACCTTATTAAATGAGTCAGCTAGTAAAAATAAGCAAAATCACTATTTGAAAGTGGAGAAACTGCCTTGATTCGCTTCGTCCTGGTGATGCTATGCAGAGAAGCGATAATATTTCTTCTAGGAGCCGTATTTGTGGATTGTTGTTTTAGCAACTGACCCGAATTATTATTAGATGTACCAGTGCTTTCTAGTAAGAGATATCGTCCACGACCTTCAAAACACTGTTTTCCCTTTGACGGACTCCGAGGAGAAGATCAAATACTTAGAGCCTTAAAAAATGTTGAGAGGTCACCAGCCAAATGAATTCCTCCGATATGTAGGCTATATAAGGCTCTGGAGCAGTCAATAGGACCGTGTTTCAGGTTTTCAGTGCTTCATGGTGCTTGTGTTTGTGTTCGTTTCGAATGTGTAGTTCTCGGATGTATGTAGTAGTAGTGCCTTCAAATACCACAGGAACACCATTTACTAACAAAATCTAAAAAAAATCGCGTTTTTCTTTTACACGGAATTTTGTTGCAGCCAGTTGGGAGGAGAGTGGAAAGCCATAGTAAACTTCCAAACCGTTGTTAAATAAATAGCTAAGCCGCAACGATTTTTTTTCTTTTTAATCTTCTGTAGCTTTTCAGTTGAAAAGCTGTAGCATTTCAATTGACAAGCAGCAGAAAAAGCATCTTGGAGGCGACAGAAAGGCTGTTGACTTTCTTATTACAAAGTGGGCCAATATTTAGAAGAAAGTCAACAGAAAAGCTAGAAAAAGTCAGATGAAAAGCTATTGACATTTTATATCCTCTGATGACTTCTTTCAACGGCTTTTCAACAGAAAAGCATCAAAGGGAATTCTGTTGACTTTCATTAGAAAAGTGGGCCAATATTCAAAGAAAGTAAGAGAAAAGCTCTTGACATTATATATCCTCTATTGACTTTTTTCAACAGCTTTTCCACAGAAAAGCGTAACAATTATTTGTAAGGGCGTGTCCCTCCTCGCAATAGGGACTATTCACTGGAGGCCATATCTGTGTGCTCGACTGCTGTGCGGCGTGCTGACGGCAGGCTTCTACGGTTCTTTTGCAACGTGCATCCGGCAGCATCAAGACTGCCGGTTTTAGCAGCCTATTAATGTGAGCTCGTTCTAAGTATGCACTCTAAACATCGCCCTCAAATATGGCGTTCAGTGAATACCTTCGGCAAAGCATCTAACCACTACGACGTAACTCGAACGAAAAAAGGGATATCGTTTTTTGGTTCTTACGGTCTTTTAAAGCGTTAGCTTTATATGTCCAACCACGATCAAGGTCATGTTCTAGTCCTCAAGGTCAGGTCCTCATGGTTGTGTCCTCAAGGTCATGTTCTTTATTGGTTGGTCGACGTCCCTACTGAAAATAATTATATGAATCTATATAAGAACTGATATGAAATACCCAAAAACTGATATGCGACATATGAAACTGATATGAACATACCCAAAAACTGATATGCGATATATGAAACTGATATGAAATAACCAAAAACTGATATGTGGCATATAAGAACTGATATGAAATGTCCAAAAACTAATATGCGACATATGAAACTGATATGAAATATTCAAAAACTGATATGCGATATATAAAACTGATATGAAGTAACCAAAAACTGATATGTGGCATATAAGAGCTGATATGCAACATATACCAACTGATATGAATGTGTCCAATAAACATATCGGAAATAATTTCATATAATGTTTTTTCAGTATACGACTTGCCGCAGTGGAGCGGCTTGGTTTACCTGCTTTCAACTAATTACGGCATGAGCGTTTACTTTTTATTAAGAGATTCATCCCCAGAGCCCTTCAAAATACTCTCAGAGTATGACATTACTCGAAAAAAAATCCAACGTGCTGAGAATAATATTTATTGCTTAGGTGGTCACGAAAAACTACGTACCTACAAAACGACCTGTATAAAAGCGGAAACGCATGAGCTCAAGTAGTTATTGGGTGTGCTGTTGTATTCACGTTTGTTGTGCCGTGTATGTATGCGCTCAATGTATATATTCAGCTGATGCTAGTGGTATGCGTAATGTATCTAGATGGTGGTGTGAGTAAATAAAAATATTTTTGTAGCACATTAATGGGGTGGTACCTAAGCGCCACCTAGCCTTTTTAACTGATATGCGGCATACGAAACTGATATGAAATAATAGGTTCTGATATGAACAAGGTGTCCAATAAACATATCAGAAATAAATTCATATCATTTTTTTCAGTAGGGGTTAGAGCGCACTTGAAAGATTGGCGCTCAAGCTTCCAAACACACCAAAAACAAAACACTCACACAGCGCTCACTTGCGTACCTTGGTTTCTATGTTCTTCCAGGAAGTTTTAGACTTCAAGGAGCTTCGAATCAAGTATGGATCGTCAACGGTCAAAGTTTCAACAGCTATAAAGAACCGTACGCACAATTGCGTTTGAGAGCGTTCGAGTGCGTTTAACTACGTTGCGTCGAGAAACGAAAGCTAGTCACCGGCAAATCTGAGGCGCGTATGAAGCGTGGAATTCAATTCAAGGAATTGCTTGGCATGCGACATAAGCAGGGATGTCCTGGTTTTTCGCAGCTGCAATGCAGTTAAACGCACTCAGACGCTCTCAAAGGCCACTGTGCGTAGGGGCCTTAATAGGTTGTAACGCCCGTGGCTGAAGCTCAAGGTTGCGTAATCAAGGTCACGTAAGTGCCGGTCGCGTAAGCTCGTAAGCGTTGGTAGCTGAGGCTGACGTGACCAGACGCCCTTGACGTCGGGTCGTCCTGGAAGCTCGTCCTGGGCCGTTTTATATTCCCTGTCACTAGTTGTGTGCGGTGCAGGCGAAGACAACGCCTGGCTAAGATAGAAAGGGCGAGCACTGGGAAGGCGAGACCGGAGAGGTGGGCAATAGAGGGCGAGGGGAGTAGAGAAAACGGGGCAGTGTGAACGAGCCTTAAGCCCGGTTCAGACAGTTGCGTTTGACTGCGTTTGACTGCGTTGCGGCAGTGAGACGCCAGGACATCCCTGCTGCTTATATCGCGTGCCAGAAGATTCCTTGAATTGGGTTCCACGCTTCATACGAAGCACAGATGTGCCAGTGACTCGCTTTCGGTTCTCACCACAACGCAGTCAAGCGCGCTCAAACTGCAAGTGTCTGAACCGGCCTTTAAGCCTGGTTCATACGGTTGTGTTTGACTGCGTTTGACTGCGTTGCGGCGGCGAGAAACCAGGACATTCCTGCTGCTTCTATCGCGTGCCAAGATTATTCCTTGAACTGGATTCCACGCTTCATACGAAGCACAGATGTGCCGGTGACTCGCTTTCGGTTCTCGACGCAACGCAGTCAAACGCAGTCAAACCCAGTCAAACGCAAGTGTCTGAACCGGCCTTTCAAGGGGACCTGCAGAAATATTCTCCCGCCTGGCGGAAAGTCCTCCCCACCCTCTTTTTCGCCCTTTCCCTCTTTCTAGCTGCATGGCGAGGCGGGGAGATAGGTCCCCTCTTGTACCGGCTTCTTCTCAGAGGATAAGCCAAGGATAAGCAGGATTTTTGGCCCCTCGCAAAGTCTAGCCCTCCGGGTGGATGTTTTATGAAGCTGGAAGGCTGCGCCCTGACAGTCACGGTCACCCAGTTGAGCTTTCAAAATTGTTTGGCTGCAGCCTGTGGCAAAGTAAACGCTTACTGGAAAGCTGCGATGCATCCTCACACTTATGGAACATACTTTTCCATACCTATTCTCGGTTTCTCAAAAGCGAAGTGCAAAACGCAGGCGCGAGATGTGGGCGTTTGAATATGTAAGAATGATTTAAATGTTTCCAAAACATTCGGCATCCTCAAAACGCCAGCCTATCACGCTCAAACCTGCCTGAAATGGTGAACGATGGAAAAGATAAAAGTGTACCAGGCGGGGGCATCTTAGCGGATCTTTGTTTTCGTACAGTGCGTATAAATTATTGTGTACCTAACTCGCAGGATATGATGGCCAACGAAATGTGGATACAATTTATATTTACACATCCTAACAACCACATGAGTTGAAAGAGCAGCAAGGGTGAGTGTCGATATTACGGAAGTTTTAGTGGATCGTTCTTGGCTCTCCAATAACCGTACTTCACAACGATATAAAAGCGAAGTTTGCTATGAGCATTCTTGATCGACCACGGCTGTCGGAGCGGAAACACAATATTAAGCCCTATTGGGAAGCTTAGCGTGTTTTTTTATCGTTCAACGTTGCTTGTATCGGTGCTATAGCACGGGCTTCCACTTCAAATAATTTTTGGGGCTAATTTTCTTTGACTTGACGCAGGATACTAATTTGACATTTTAAAAACATACGTACACTGCGCCATGAAGTGTGCTTTCCCTTCCGTGAAGTGTGCTTTCCTTCGGTCTTCACCGTCGGGACACCTTGCAGTTCACTGTGATAGGTGTTCGTGTTCTCCGGTTTTCACGGAGATTAAGATTCTGGCTCGTCACCACTTCAAGTGACTAGCGAAATTGATGGGGCGTTTTTATTTCTACCTACGGGCGGACTCGTGTGTTAGTGCCCCGTCCGTGGCTTTGGCGGATGACGAAGTGTCTTTCATCAAGAAATTTTGCAGATTTGTTTAAGTGATCGAGCGTGCCTCAAGGGGATGGATTACGCTTTATCTATCTTGCATCTTTTTATGTTTTTCCTTTCTGTTCCTCGCAGGAATAAACATCAGTTGCCAGTCTGGCGTTGTGTTCGTTCACTTCTCGTTCTTTTGCCCCTTGTTTTTTTCGCGCTGTTTTCAAGTTAGCATTATGAACCAACTAGCCCAACTTCACGCCTTGTTATACTACCAGGGTTGTATTTTTTCCGCGTAAGCCCTCGATTACTCCACATTTTTCTCCTTTACGGAGTCGCCAGGGCATCTATGGGGACCACCTGGCCGCCCACGGATCGAATGGGATGTATGAAACTCGAGGACCAGCCGATGTTCTTTTATGTGCACGACTATGCTCTGCCTGGCGCTGTCAATCACGACGTGAAAGAGCTTGAGCGAGCTGGAAAACACTGCTTCCGCGCAGAGAAAGACGTTTGGTCCAAATTCATAAACGTAACGTCTGGCGAGGCTTCAAACCGGAAGTACAACACGTAAGCCCGCCCTGTAGGTGATAAACGTTGAAAAATGTGCGTAACTTCTCGTTCTTCACCGATGCTGACGTCGCCATAACTCCCGTGCAGTCCGCGCGCGCACGCCGCGTTGGACCATGCACGCGTCCTGGTCACGCCATCGTTTCGAGAGATGCTACCGAAACGATGGTGTTCAAAAGCATCTCTCGCCCACTCTTGTCACTAATGCAGTGACAGGCATGGACTGCTTCAAGATGCCGATGAGAGAGCGCGCAGCTGACGCTGCAGGCGAGCAGCATCGGCTGAACAATGCCGGTAGGGCACTACCAGAGTCCTTATTCTACGCCACCATTTCTCAGACTCCACAGAGTCTCTTCGTTTGTTAACTTTTGAGAGAACACCACATTAACCACTCTACAAATAGCTCTGTATATGCAAAATTTTATCTTCTGGATTGAAACACCTTTGCACCCTTTGCTGGACTCTACACGCGATCGAGCTGAGCAAGCCGCCATAATTAAGCCGGATTCCAGAGGTGTGACTTTGCTTGCGGTTGAGCGAACGAAGTCACTCAAAAACGCATTTTCTTCTTTTTACGCACGAGTGATGTCGCAACTGCAGTGCGCAGAAAACTCGCACCATGTAAATTGTGCATCACAGCACCGGGTTAGTTTCGTAGAGTAACAAACATGCTCCCTACGTACACCACGAAGAATACTGTGGAAGCCGTGCAAGCCGTAATCGCGCTTTCACGGCCCCCACCCGTCAAGACACGGGAAAGCACTGCTACATTACAAGGCGAGTCGATTCACGAAGGGTTCGAAGAAATTTCCGTTCAAACTCCACGTGTTTCTCATGGACGCAACGAAGGTAGCACATGGGCGAGCGCAGTCGATTCCCTTCACCACGCATGTACGAGTACGTCATGACAGCACCCGTTAACACTAATGCGGAGCAAATCTGAGGGGATGAGAACGCATGAAGTACCCGTGGTAAAGTCTGAGCGCCGAGCCCCGATTCAAAGGATTCGTGGGTATATATACTCAAAGGCTGGCCGCCTTTGTCTCTCTCCAACCAGATCGAAGAAGAGCGTTGTCTCATCCTCCCGCACCGTCTCGCGTTCAAACGTCGGACGCCGGCGTTTAAAGGCCTTCGAACAGTGAGCGGAGACAAATGCACCTAGGCTTGTCGTCCACCCACTCCACGCTCGCCCTCGTCTCCGCCTCTCTCTCGATGTCTATCCGCGTTAACGTTCCGCATGCAGCTACACTTGTTCACGAACATTCGGTTGACGACGTTCGACCTTTTAGAAGTTTCACAGTGACTAACCTTATAACTAAATATTTCAGGCAGTCTTTAGACATCCTATCCAGATTTTAACGACTCTTGATTTGTTACGGGTTTTAGCTGAGCAAGTTGGTTCATTGCTTGTTAATGGGGCCAGCTGAACATGAAAAACACACAGAAAAAATATTCCATTCCACCGCTGGACTAGCAACATTTAATGGTGCCTCTTATCGCCCTTTCTACATCGACTGATTTTGGGCGCTTTTTCTTTCAGAGCGGCGTCGCCGTCGCCGTTAGCGTCGCCGTCGGCGTCCGGCGTCGGCGTCGGCGTCGGCGTCGCCGTCGGCGTCGGCGTCGCCGTCGGCGTAACCGCGCGGTGCATCATGGGAAATATCCATGATGCACCGCGCGGAAAGAAGGAGGCAGGGAGGGGGGAGAAGGAAGGAGGAGGGGAGGAGAAAGGAGGAGGGGGAGGAAGGAGGGGGAGGGAGGAGAGGAGGAGGGGAGGACAAATGAGAAGGGGGAGGAGGAAGAGGAGGAGGAAGGAGGAGGGAGGAGGAGGGAGGGGAGGAGGGAGGAGGAGTGATTTGGTAGGATGAGGAGTTGAGGAGGAGGGAGGAGGGGTTTACCCTCCCCTCAGTACCCTTCCCTCCTCCTCCTCAAGAGCTGCGCTCTAGTTTGGCGTTACAGGGAGTTGTAAACGGCTTTCATTTTCTTTACACTAACTAAGATTTCTTAATTTTTTACACTTGAATTAAGTTTTCTTTTTCTTTACGCTTAATTCGGAATTTCTTTCCTTTAACAAATTTTCTTTTCATTTAACGCAGTGACCTTTCTGCTGTCGGAATGTTCTCATCCCTTTTCTTCTGTCTTGCTTAAGCGATCTTCCTCTTTTCTACCTTTCCTGAACTCATATCACTTCGCAGGAAAATCTTCTCTGAGTTGTGTAGTGCAACGGAAGGGGCACTAACACAGTCCTCGCCTTTTTTTTCGATGGCCAGGACTTCTAGTATTTCACGGGCGAGTTGATTTTTATGTCGCCCCATGATGTTTACGTCGCACAACGTTGCCTCGCATTGGCATGCGCGACAATGGGCTGCAAGGTGTCCTGCTGCTGTCAAGTTTCGTAGAGATGTGGCATGTTCCCTGGTTCTATCATTAATACATCGCTCTGTCTGCCCAATATAATACCTTCCACATGTTAATGGGATGTTATAAATGACTTCTTTTTGACATTGGGCGTACCTTGTTTTGTGTGCGATGTTACGAGGCCTCTTGTGGCACGTAACGTTGGCACATGAAACAGTTTACGCCAATGCCAAAACAGTCATTGATATATCCCTTGTATCGTGCGAAGGAGCTTATCACTTGGACCCTTGCTGACATGGCGATTGTTTTAGACGATGAGGATGCCAGGAGATACGAGCTAGCATCTCTGCGAACTTGTCAGCAGTCAGGTTACCTTTGCTGTTTGTCTCGATGCCTATCCTGTCCGCGCTGTTAACGTCTGGGAGCATCATTTGGCACATATTGATACCAGTAGCGTTGTCCGTGAAATACCAAGAAGACAGAAGACATGGGATGAGAACAGGTCCGACAGCTGAATGCTTAATGCGTTCAAAGGAATAGAAAATACACAACTCAGAGAAGATTTTCCTGCGGAGTGATATGAGCTCCAGGCAAAGGTAGAAGAAGAGGAAGATCGCTTAAAGAAGACAGAAGAAAAGGGATGAGAACATTCCGACAGCAGAAAGCTCAATGCGTCAAAGGAAAAGAAAATACACAACTCAGAGAAGATTTTCCTGCGGAGTGATATGAGTTCCAGGGAAAGGTAGAAGAAGAGGAAGATCGCTTAAAGAAGACAGAAGAAAAGGGATGAGAACATTCCGACAGCAGAAAGGTCACTGCGTTAAATGAAAAGAAAATTCGTTAAAGGAAAGAAATTCCGAATTAAGCGTAAAGAAAAAGAAAACCTAAATCAAGTGTAAAAAACTAAGAAATCTTAGTTAGTTTAAAGAAAAAGAAAACCGAGATCAAGGATTAGCAGAAAAGGAAAAAAGCGGCATCATTAAATGTTGCTAGTCCAGCGGTGCGAATGTTATATTTTTTCTTTGTGTGTTTTTCATGTCCAGCTGGCCCCATTCTAAGACTCTTGATTTCCTTTCCATTCGCGTCATATCGGCAATTTTCTAGTATAGCATTCTATACACTATCTCCCAACCGAAGCCCATAAAATATAGCACGATAGAAATGCTGATAGATTTCTTTTTATCGCGACTTCTCAAGAGGTTTTTGTCTACGATAGAATTTCTACACTCGATGAAATATTAAGATGCAGTGCGGGGAAGTGATATAACACCCAACTGGAGCCTCCTTACGGAGGCTAGTTTTTTGACTGTGTCAAATAATCATCGTCTCTTGCAGTGCTTTATATAGGGTAACTGAAATACCCAGACTCGATTTAATATGAGCCGTAAAAATCGTCGCTTCCTCGTGGCAATCTAAGCTTTGTGTGAAAGGGGTACTTCACAGGCTAGGTTTATGTCGTAAAATTACAAAGCACAGCTCCTTTTCGGTACAAAAAAAAAAAATAGGGCCAAAACACTTGCCACGGTCAACAATGGACGGCGACGCAGACGACCGAGTTGAGTGGCGGGACGCGTTTGGTGCACGTATTGATAGATGGCGCTACCTCCTTAATGAGACTCCTCGCGACGACCGTGGTCTATTAAAATGAACATAATCTTTTGGCTATGCACCTTTGGTTTAAAAAGAAATGCGGACAATAAAAACAAAAGTTATAGTAAAAAATAAAAAAGCGCGTTGCATAACGACTGGCACTTTTGCTGTCGACAGATTGCGTCTGCGTGTCGGTCTGCTTTGCAGTCGCTGGTCGGCTACACCTTGGAACACTGCTGCCAGACGCCATCTATCGATACGTTTACCAAATGCGCCCCACCGCCTAACACGGTCGTCTGCGCCGCCGTCTGTCTTTGACTCCGGCAACGATTTTCGCCCTATATTTTTCGGAAAGGGAGCTACACTTTGTAATTTTACAAGACAAAACCGACGTAGGAAATACAACTTTGACGAAAAGTTTAGATTGATTAGTGCAGGCGCCGATGTTTACGGCCCATTTTAGGTCGAGCTCGGTTATTTCAGTAACCCTATTGTTGGGGGTACAGTACACCAGCCCTTATAAACTACAATTTGTATAAAATATTGGCAAAAACAAAAAATGTAAGCTTTCTGTGTTTTGGAGTTGTCCTTGTTCAAATGACTGCTTTTCCAAGTGTAGGGCATATAGCGGTGTAGCAGCGAACACACGACTGAATTACTAGCGTTTTGATAGCTCCATGGTGTGTGTATTTATGATGTCTGCGTACGTGCACACGGCAAGTGGCGAGCGCAGGTTCCATGTATGTATTATGATAAACCAAAAACTAATGTTCCGATTTTTGTTTTGCTCAAAACTGACCTAATGTAGTTCGAGAGGGGACAGAAGCGTTGGTATTTCTGTCTATTGAATCTCTACATGTAGACATTCTATTGAATGTCTGCAGAAAACCCGGACAAAAGCTATGGACCGTTATTTCATTGGGCAGTGCCATGTTGACTAGCCTAGCGCCCCCTGGCGTGCGAAGGGTACTGCGGGCATGCTGGCTTGGGCCGAAAGCAGACCTTGGGGTTCCGCTGTAGGTTCTCTGGCCATGCCGGGATATAGAAGTCTGTGCTTGGCGTAGTGCGCTGTGCGTCTTATGTCTTGTCGTGTGCCGCGGTTCGCGTGTTCCAGCCTCTTGAATCAATATTTACGGTAACAGGCACTCTGCACATTTTTGTCTGGGATTTTGTCATTCGCCACGGTTTCAGCAGTGTGAAAAACAATGGCAGCAATCAGGAAACATTGATTCAGTACTTAAGTTTTCATAGCTGTTAATGACGACGCAGGTGCATCAAAGATGCTTTTCTTCTTCCGCGTGCGCCGCAATAAATTATAATGCGCATAACGGAAGGTCTCTGTAAATAAAGAGGAGATGGAGCCGAAGGTCTTCATGGCGTTTAGTACACTCCTTTTTGGGATGCGGCGGCTCTCTTTAATTGAAATACATACTGTGACTACAACAACTGTTAAATTGAAAGGAACGATTTAAGACAGCACCGGTTTGCTCGCGCCTATTTCGCTTTGCTCCGCGCAGACCCTCAACGGGGTTATCGCTCGTGCGGAAGGACCACAGTTCTCACGATGCATGGCGGCAGCGATGGCGTAATTAAACTGACTGTGAGATCAGTCTATATGAAAATATTTGCTTCAAAGTGGATCTGTTGCGGACGATAAATAGTTCAGTTGTTTGAAATCTATGCATGAGCTTACATCGGTGTAGAAAGTTTAGGCCCTGCTTCTAAATATATTGAATTTGGTGGAAATTAAAATTTCAGCTGCAGTACCAGCTCCCACGATGTATATACTTATTCACGTCAGAAATGGCATTTAATTTAACTGCTCTCTTTAACCCGGCAAGAAATCGCGACCCCAAAAATGAAAGCCGTTTACAACTCCCTGTAACGCCGAATTAGAGCGCAGCTCTTGAGGAGGAGGAGGGAAAGGTACTGAAGGGGGCGGGTCATGTGACCTCGGGGGGGTCACGTGACCTCGGGGGTCACGTGACCTTGACGATGACGATCCAATGACGTCATCGGTGACGTCACTGATGACGTCATCAGTGATGATGACGATGACGATGCGGATGCCAATGACGTCATCAGTGACGTCACTGATGACGTCATCTATGATGATGATGCCGATGCGGATGCCGATGACGTCATTAGTGACATCACTGATGAGGTCATCAGTGATGATGACGATGACGATGCGGATGCCAACGACGTCATCAGTGATGTCACTGTTGACGTCATCAGAAATGAGGACGATGACGATGCGGATGCCGATGACGTCACCAGGTTGCATGCAACCTGGATTGCATGCAACAGGTTGCATACAACTTGTTGCATGCCAGTTGCATGCAACAGGTTGCATGCAACCCAGGTTGCATGCCAGTTGCATGCAACAAGTTACATGCAACAGGTTGCATGCAACCTGTTGCATGCAACTCCCGAAGGAACCGAGGTCCTCCCGAGGTCCTCCCGAAGAAACCCGAGGTCCTCCCGAGGTCGTGCCGAAGGGACCCGAGGTCCTCCCGAAGGCCCTCCCGAGGTCCTGTTGCATGCAACCTGTTGCATGTAACTCCCGAAGGAACCCGAGGTCCTCCCGAGGTCCTCCCGAAGAAACCCGAGGTCCTCCCGAGGTCGTGCCGAAGGGACCCGAGGTCCTCCCGAAGGACCTCGGGTTCCTTCGGGACGACCTCGGGTTCCTTCGGGAGGACCTCGGGTCCCTTCGGAAAAATTTACCCATAATGCACCGCGCGGTTACGCCGACGGCGACGGCGACGGCGACGCCGCTCAAGCTGGAAACGGGCGCCTAAGAGCTGCGCTCTAAAAATCTAATAGAACAAACTCTTACAGAAATTCCCCCGTGCGCGGTGGTGTGACAATCATTTAGCCGCAATACGTAAACACGGGATTTACGCAATACGTAAACACATCGCCGCAATCAAGATATAAACGTCAGGCTTCTGCAGTGCAGAAAAGCCTTATTGTTTTGCAACTCATTCTCAACCAAAGTCTTGGATGGCCAAAGAGCGCACTCAATAGGTTATTAATGGCAGGTAATGGTAAGAAAAATCCTGTTTCACAAATGTGCTTTTGTTGATCTGAAGAAATTCGGAAATACTTCCACTAACAAGCCATACAATTTCAAATATGTACCTTAGTTCAACGGATAAGGTCGGGAGATATAGAACGTGGAGCATATATTGAGTCGCACTGGATGTTTACTAATGAGCCTGCCTGAGCTCGGCATCGACGCTTGATAACGTTTAGGGACTCTCTATTGTGTTCAGATCGGCTTAGTTGAGAACGTGCTTACGTATTGGATCGACAGCGTTCTGACAATTATTTTGGAAAACAAGCAAGCGCGGTCCCGCTGTAAACTACGCGATCCGCTGTTGTACGAGACAAAACAGAGCAAATGATTTTGCTTAGAGCCACTAAATGAGCTGCGCTTAGAGTGTCGGCACTCTGATCCCCGACATTGTTGTGGGTGCCACCCTTTTGGTGCGTATGTGGAGCAGACGCAACTGCCGATCGTCATGATTCAAAAGTGCGACTTCTTCAGCATTAGATTCGGTGTTAGGAAGCTCCTGTAATATTGCTTTGCTCTGTCGCGAACCCGTTTAAACATTTCTCGGGGGCGGAAAAGTTTTCCTTGTTAATCAGATAAAGCTTCAGATAACTGGCAACCATGATTTTAAGCCACAATATGTCCAAGTGTCGCTACTCTGAAGTGTAGCTTATTTAGTTGCACTAGTTTCGCTCAGTGCGTCAGTGGAGTAGAACTCGGCGAGCATTCTATGCGAAAAATGCTGCGAGAACTCTCGATGCGGTGGCGATTTGCAGAAGTGGTAATGTGAGAGGCGGTGAAGAGTAAAAACTTTGCAGTCGCATTTGCCTTTGGTGACTCCCACGCACGAATAGCTCCTCTTAGGATATTTTGCAGGTTTCGGTTGTTATTTCTACAATACATTCTCAAATAATGGTGCCCCGCTGATCAGGTACTTGTTAACATCAAATTTACAAAATAAGAAGAAAAATAAATCCAGCGAAAAGGACAAGGAGACGCGAAAACCTCAAGTAACACACGCATCCAGTATTGCTCATCCGGGTCTATCTCCCGCTTGTACCAACACAACAAGGAGGAAAGTACGCGGCAGCCCCTTCCAACCTCCCACTCGCCCTCTCTCGGTGAAACGGTCGGTAGACGGTAGAATATCTATGGCCTCCATATACTATTTTCCATTTAGATTTTGTCAGAAAGTAAATAAATATTTTTCTGAAGGTATGTTTCATGTCTGCGTCGATGTCTCTCGCGAGTCGCTTGTAGCTCTGATAGGGCCAGCATGCCTTGCGGATCAACCCATCCCATCTAACAAGGCTATCCTATAGTGATGTGTAGTGTTAAATCTCTTGCGTCACTTGCCGAAGGTGATTGCGCGGCAGCGATTGGACACCAGTGGTTTGTCAGCGTTCGGCCGGAACTCGGGTCCTCACTGATTGGACCCGAGTACCAGCCGAGCAGCGCCGCACCATTCAGGACCAATCGCGGCTCTCCGCTGACTTCCGCTGGATGACGTCGAAAACCCAAAACTATATGGTCCTGTTATCTGGGAGTTTTCGCGCCGGCGCGCAAAATATCTTGCCCTAACATGAACGCTTATTGTCGAAGTCGTTGGTTTTCTTAAGCGGTGGTAACGAGTTCGTCTAACGACGTTTCGTCGACAGGCCATTTCGTCAAAATGCGACGTTATTTCGACATTTCGTTTCGTTGAAAAGATTCCCGCATCCCTTTCATCGACACAGCTTGCGTCATTTTGTCGAACATAACTGGGTTGATGTTTTTCGCAACACATCTATTATGAGTCTCGTGTGGTTTACAGGGAAAGAGAGAGAGAGGAGGAGGCCCCAAAGCATAGGTAAACACGCCTGAACCTGAATCATGCGCTAGAATTTTGCGGCATCAAATTTAACTCTCCACTAGCAAAAAAATAAAAAAATAATTGTACGTTGTCGACAAAACGTCGCAAAAGCACGTGTCCACAAAAAAACTAGTTTCCACGAATTAACTCTCCACTAAATAAAAACAAATAAAAAAGAATTAGGTTGTCGGCAATTCGTTGCAGGAGCACGTGTCCACAAAACGAGCTTCCTCGAAACGCCAAAGTGTCGATGAAACGCGTGTCAACGAAACCTGTGTCCACGAAGAGTTGTCCACGTAACGTGCCTCCATGAAACGTGGTTTCACAAAACAATACGGACTCGCTTTTAAACGCAGCTCTGCTATACCCTCGTTTCCGCGTCGATCCGCGCAGGCGTGGTGCAAGCTGCTCATCATCGGCTGGCGGTACTTCCGGCTGGCGCAGTACCACTGGATGTTCTGCGAGGCCTTCTACCTGAACAGGCTCATCACGACGGCCTTCGCGGAGCAGAAGTCGGTGCTACTCTACTACAGCGTCGGATGGGGTGAGCCGGTGGATTCTTAGTTCTCGATTGGCGTTCATCGCTGTCACTCTTCTGTAACTCCGTGTTACTTGTAACGTGTCACGTATAATCTGTACTGTGACTGTATAATGGGTGATGGTCAATGTTTAATGTGTTACGTGTACGCGTATAATGTCTGTAGCGATCATCGTGGCCACTTCTGTGTAACTATATTTAGTGCGTGTAACCCGTGATGCGTAACGTATAACGGGTAATGCGTGGCGAGTTAATCGCGACCACTTCTCTGCAACTCTCCGTAGTGTGTGCAAGTGTAATGTGTGACGTGTAGGTTCTCTACTCGTAGCAGCATGTAGCATGCAATGTGTATAATGTAATCTGTAACGTGTGTAACGTGCAACATGTGTAGCGTTCGTCGCGGATACTCCTGTCTAACGTAAGGTGTAGTCATTGACAGTAATGAAGCTTGCAGGGTCTTTTTTTTTCGGTTGTCCGACTTCCAGCACTCGCTTGTCGCCTTTTGACGGGTTTCGGCTGTGCGTGCATGCTAGAAGCTCATGAAACGCCCAAGTATTATCGAAGGCGACAATCGAAGGCGACTTCTCGAAAATCGGCTGATCTCACTTCCGAATAAAAGGCAGTATGCATAAATATCGGCTACCAAGCGATGTTCCTTAGCGTTTCCGACTATTGAGGCAGTTTATTACGACGCCAAATAAGCTTGAACGAGCTGAAAAGCACTGTCTACGCGCATAAAAAGACATACGACGAAAGTTCATTAAAATGGCGTTTTAGAAGATTTAGGACCGGAAGTACGTCAAGTGAAACCGCCCTTTGAAATGTCAATTTATTTCGGCATTCTGACACGCATTCCTTTTATAAAAAACAACTTCTCGCCGCTCGAAAGTACATTACCCGAGAAGCCTCATCCCACAAAACATACAACGAAAAGATAAAGGACGTGGAATGCCTTTTTTGACGAATGCGATTGCTGCAGCAGAAGAGAAAATCAACGCGTGCAGTATACATATATCGAAAAAGAAAATAACAACGAAAAAGTGTGGAACATGGTGCTGCAACGTTAAACAACTTTCCTAAGGCGCTTCGGGAGCTCAGAACGTGAAAGTAGGGGTAACGAGATGAAAGACCCCGAGGAGCACAACACGCGTCTTACAAAATTTATTTTAGTTTTAATGGCTTTTGAACACATTAGTTACGTATATTTTTTATAAAAAAAAAAACATATTTGCGGAACGCTTTGTGGAACGCACCTAGTAACAGACTAAAACGCAGCAGGAGCTGTGTGTACGATGCGTGAACGCTCGTTTTTCTTAGAATTCTTCCGACAAAACTCCGTTTCATTTGATTATTTTCTTTGTTCTTTCAGCTTGTACAACGCGGAAATGACTTTGAAAGCAACAAGACTACGATTTAAAAGTATTTGCACTCCGTCAAGATACGTCAATGTTCTTTATTATCGCAAAAAAAAAAAACTATGCATCGCCGAACGCTCATTATCCTCTTAAAATGAAACGCCAGCTGTCCAAACCAGATGCCAGACTTTCAGGAGAAACCGTTGTCTGAATCAAAATTTATGCGATTTTCTGTAAATTTTTGTTGGAAAAATACGGGGCTCGTTTTGGCCCGTTTTCGGTAACTGGCGACATTCGGCTCCATGTGTTCGAGACTTCAGTCGGCCGCCCATTGAAATTGTTCATAAAACCACTTATATAACTTTTGAACAAGATAACGGTTTAGTTTTGAAACTTCGACAAGTATTTTTGACCACTAGCGCTGTATTTGGCCGGAGAATAAGCGTGCGGCAATGCGTAGATTAGTTTTGCAATAAAAACGAACAAAGAAAAATTTTTTTTGTTGTTGTTCTTGATTGAGGATTTTGTTGTACTTTACGCTGTTGCCAACAGCTTAGAAAAAATACAGGGCGTAGCGAGTTTCAATTATCTTATTATCGCTTCGCAGATAATGGGATTTCCGCATTACGCGATACGAACGGCCCAAGAAGGAATCAAGAAGCGAGGCGGTGATATGCTAAGCTCTGCCTTTTCTTCAGCTTTCAGTGACTCTGGACTAACACAACTCCCTGACGCCACACCGCTCTGTTGACCCATAAAGTATACGCATGGCTGCAATGGGCACACACGCCAAGAAATCCAAAGCGCCTATACTTTACTTTCCTGCCAAATACTTGGTAGAGCCAGTGGCTGCAATTTACGGAGTGATCGACTTGGAAATACGAAACTAAAAATATGTTTCGGCCTAAAAAAACAACAGTCTGCGCTGCGGCACGGAGCATGGCATTTCACTGTGCTTAATGTCACAGCCCATTATTTTTTTTTTTTTGGGGGGGGGGAGGGGTTAAACAAAATATTTGTTTTTTTATCCGTCCAGCTCTCTCCGTAGGTTGCAGCAGTAGACCTTTTTCAAAAGTCCGCGCCAAAACACCTGTCCGCCATTGGTTGATCGCATTCTCTGACGATGTATTGGACACGAGGGTCGCGTCATCGTTCGGCGTGAACTCGGCTCGGCTCGTATTGAAAACGAGTGTGACGCCACCGTTCGGCGAGGAATCGGATCCAATCGCGGGCTTTGTGTCCGAGCAATGGCGACCGCCAATGTTGCTCGATGGACTTTTGAAAGGGGTCTCTCCCAGGTGCTTTACGGAAAAGCAGACGCTCCGGATTTCTTAGAGTGCTGCGGTCGGTACACGTAACTGTCGGATTTTCGTTCTCTCAAACATTGCAGGGTTCCCCGCCGTATTCCTCGCCACGTACGCCGTCTTTCGGGCGAAGCACGGGGACACGAAGTGAGTGCACGCGTCTCATCGCGCTTTCATACTTTTTACGTCGAAAAAGGGCTTTTATACTCGAAAACGTTCTTACATACTTCTTGACGCATTTCGGATCTATGCACTCTCAGAAAAAAAAAAGGATATATTCTTACAGCCCTTGTCCCATATACGGCACCCCAAAATTTCAGTTCGAAGTACAGCGTACTGACGTCGAACAGACGGCCCCAACTTTTACGAGGGGCTTGAGAACGGTGATATATACCTCATTAAACAGCTAAAGTACGTATCAAAAACTACAGAAACAAAACAAAAACACTGAGGTTTTGCAGGAGGGCCAAGAAAACCCCGAATACTTTTTTTGTAGTCAATAACACGCATGTTACCTATTTTATTAAGTTGTACCACTCGGCTATCAAACCCCTAGTGAAAGTTTGTACCGTGGGTTCAACGTCAGCGCGCTGTACGTCGAATTGAAGTTTTGTGGTGTCGTATATGGGACAAGGGGTCTAAGAATATACCCTTTTTTGTGAGAGTGTACAGTTTGCTGTAGGCCTTTTAGTGGCATTGGACTGACATAATGTGACGGCTGCTCTCCGCCATTAAAGAACACCTGCAAAGAAAAAAAACTTTTTTTTTACAGCGGAGCTGTTAAGATAGCAACTTCAGATCGTGTCCGGTACCAAAGGCATGTCGACACAAACCTACACAAACCTCTGGACAGCTACCGCCATCTATAAGCGACGGCGGCAACCAGGCAACACGTCTGGTTGCCGCCGTCGCTATAGATGGCGGTAGCTGTCCAGAGGTTTGTGTAGGTTTGTGTCGACATTTCTTTGGTACCGGACACGATCCTGGGGAACCTAGCCCTTTTTAAACAGGCTAGATTGAAAAAGAATATTATAAAACAAATTTACAACGAAGAAAACAAAATTAGAGCTATATTTACGGCGCAAAAGAATTTGTAGTTGGCGCCCGCGGGAGCCGCCGCTGGTCACGTAGTAGGCCTGTGCGCCGCTGCGCTGCGTCGCCGCCGCCGCAAAGTGATGCCGCCGCCGCATGCTGAGCGTCGTGCGACGCCGCTTCAACGCGTTTCTCCACGCCGCCGTCGTCCGACCGCCGCACAGGTCTTTCACGTCTGCTTGCGCTTTTCGGAGCTGCCGCTGGCTCGCCATCCTGACCGGCGCACAGGTCTAGTGCACAGGTCTGCCTTCAAGAGCGGATCCGAATCTTGGGTTCGAGCCCGACCCTGCCCTTTCCATCTGGTGAGCATCGTAAAAGCGTGCAGTCGTGTATTACTATCGTGGTGCACGTTAAAGATCGGTTAACGGTTGTACCGTACTGGCTAAATTGCCAACAGATGAGTAACTCGTCGTAACTTTTAATGGCAGGCCAACTACAGCTGTATAAATATCGCACAACCCCAATTATTATGCGAAACAGCGCAAGCACCACGTGACAGATATGTACCAGTCACGTGATAAATAAGGTTCCACTTTTCCTCGGCGCCCGCGGGCGCCAACTACAAATTCGTATAGCGCCGTAAATATAGCTCTAAACTTTTTTTCTTCGTTGTAAAATCGTTTTATGACATCCTTTTTCCATCTAAGCTGTTTAAAAAAATGTTTTTTTTTCTTTTGCAGGTGTCCTTTAAAGTTAAAGAACGAGCAAACTGTAATCGGAGTATCCCTTGAGGCTGCTCGCTTTGACAGTACTAAACCACGAAACCCATCATGTTTTAGAGGTGAATCTCGTTGTGACGAGTGATGTGTACTTCTTTAACAGATAATGTTAAAGTCTGAAGCTTCAGTCGCACTGCTTATACATTGTGCAAAAGACGCGGTCTGCAGACATAATGACAGAATCATCTGCCAGACACTCCTCGAGCAAGTTCCAGCCATGTTTGCTTTATTCAAATGCATGCTTCAAATATGCCCGAAGACAGTTTTTGTACGACCAAGGGACCGTCATACGAGGAAGCCTCAGACAGTAGGGAGTTTCAGGGAACCGTTTTCGCACATTTGATGCTCTACGATGGGCCCTCCGGTTCGAATTGCGCATATGCGTTACCGCAGAAGGCTCGCACATGCGCAGCTCGTACCGGACGGCCTATTGTACCATATCTGATGTGCGAAAACAGTTTCCTAAAATTCCCTAGTGTCTGCAAACTGTCGTTTGAACGAATTGTATGGGCAGTGTGACCGGAGTTGTTTCGAGTACCGTAGCACGGCTTTGCGGAGTTTGCGTTGCTATATCTTTCGACGTTGGTGCCTAATCTTTCTCTCGTATAGGTGCTGGATTGAGCCTCTGGACCACTACGAGTGGATCGTCCTTTTTCCTGGCCTGCTTTGTCTCATCGTGAGTCCCTCCGTAAAACGCTCGCTAGTATACGGTGAAGAACTGAGGGGGAGGAGGAGATGGGAGCAGGGCGGGGACGTCGGCAGCGCCGATCTCTGATTGGAATGATTAGGAGGTAGATGCAAAGGCTGGGTGCCTTTCTTTTTATTCCCACTGTTCGAACGCCTTAGAGCGCCAAACCCCGGCGTCCGGAGTTCGACCGCCAGACACTGTGTAATGAGCAGACGACGCTCTTGTTAGTTCTGATTGGAGGAGACAGTGGGTAAATTCACAAAAGCAGCTAGCCTTTTGCGTCTACAACTAATCTTTCCAATCAGAGCTCGGCGCTTTGATGCCTCCGCGCGTTCACGTTTCCTCCTCTCCCTCACTTACTCACAGTATAATATACGTTGCGCTGATATTTGTTTTTATTAAATGTGTTCGGGCAGTTTTCTATTTTTTTTAACAAGAACCTATTTCAGAGCAAGCCTGGAGCCCATAAACACCAGGGTGAATTCATGTGTGCTTTGCTTAGGGTCTGACCATTTTCTTCCTGACGATTTTGTTTCTTTTTTGTTTCGTTTTTTTTTTGTTCTTAGAGCGTGAGCCAAGTCGCTGTTTTCTCGAGCACGCAGTTCTTGGCATTGACAGTCTTATACGGACGACATTTTATGACCGGCCATTTCTTATAGTATATTTTTTCGAGATGCGCGTGCTCTTGGCATCGGGGAGTACTACAAAGAATGTCATCACCCTAAGGAAAGCTGCACTTTTACGGAATGGCACCTTCCCTACTGACATACCTTACTTCGTACCGATTTTCCCATGCTACTACGTCATCGTCTCGAGACAGAGCAAGAATGAGGTTAGCATTACAATGAGTTCATCGTACGAAGTTTTCCCTACTCCGTTTCACTTGAAGTCCGATCGAAGCCAACACCGCGACCTGATCGAGCCAATCCGCTGTGCTTCATTGTCAGTGATGACAAACGCACAAAGGCGATGAGTGTCATGACGACGCACATTTCTCGCTGCTTGATTGTATCTGTCGTAACATAACGTCGGCTGCTGCCTTATTGAAATTGAAACTGAGTATAGAAAATTATCTCTATGCGCCCAGGATTCTATCGGCTTCTATACCGTCTAATACCTAAACAGCCACGTGTAAAAAACCGAAATGCCAAAATCACTTTAATAAAAATAAATTAAGCTGAATTACTCGTTACTGTTCTGAAAACTGCGAAAATGTGATAAATGCCATTACAGATCACCCTGTAGTAAAAGTAATTGCATCACATTACAATTGATTTTCTAATGTAATAATATTACTGGACAGAACATGAGGGCACAAATGACCTTTTGTATACTGAACATTTTGAAGCAACCCTGAGACTGAGGAATGCAAAGGTTGACACCGAGAGACGAGATGAAGAACTTTGAGACGTTGGGACAGCCAGCTCACCGGTTTTGCTGTACATTCAACGGTGAAGAGCTTCAGTTAAAGACTGATGTGATTCCTTCTTTGTGATTTTTCGGAAGTTGCAGTCCGCATCAAACATCTAAGTCGGGACATGGCAGTTCGCCCTCGCGAGAAGACGTCATGTGAAACGTTTCCCTTCTTTTTCGAACGTAGTCTAAACTTTTCTCGCAGAAGCTATACCCTGTTGCAGGTGCCAACGTTCGAGGGGAGGCCAGTTCACTCTCCTCTGCTCCAGCGTTCGCTTTGCAAAAGTGGAATTTGCCCTGCTTTTCTTAACCTTCAACAAAATATGTCGTCCAAGCATTCCCGAACATTTTTCTTCAGTTGTATTATTCCACAACATCAGAAGAGCCAAAGTTATTGAGCGTTGTCCCACAAGGGGCTCGGTGTTTTGCTGGGTAGGAACGCCGCCAAGGAAGGAAGGGGTTGGCGGAAGATTCCTAGAATATGTCCGAACGAACGGGTGGGAAGATCTGCGCGTTTGTTTATTTCCGACTAAACTCTCAAAGGAGAAGGCAGAGACACTCCGCGTGCGGCACTTGCATTGTTCGCTTTACCGTATTTTACAACTTACAAAAGTCATGGTTACCCGCCAAGCCCAAGGCTACGCCATAGATATTCGGTCTCCTGACAACGGATTTGAGATGTACTATTTACTGCGGCCGTTTGTTGTACAGGTCGCAATGGTCGATTCTTGACGGGTTGACCTTGCTTGACAAAATGACAAGAAGGTTGGGGACCTGTCTGTCCCGTCGTCACAGGTGTAATGTGGCTGATCTCACTGGTTGTGTGCCCTTGGCATTGTAGCCTGGTACCGCCCTGATGACGTGGCACCGTGAATCCACCTTGTGTGGAGTTTCGTGAGTCGTGGCGTTCCAGCGATGTTTTCACAGGAAAGCTTTCTCCGTCTGCTTCGTCTCTCGAGCGTGCCTTTGTGCATCTGTCTTGTTCCACGCGTACGAAGCTTTGCGGTCAAACGGGCCTCGTTTAATTTTTTCTGATGTTTCTCTCTGCCTCTTTCCCTCTCACACACAGACTTAGTTGTTGTTGTTGTTCGGGAACGTTTGTTTGGCACTTACCCAAAAAGAGAAAACGACATTTTACCATGTAAACGTGTTTCTTTTAAGTTAGCAAACGAACTTTGACTCATTTAGCACAAAAGTAATGAGTATTTTTTCGATACTAACTGTCTGAAAGTAATTCCTTATATTACTAAATTACCAGCCCATAAATGTAATTAATTACACTACTAATTACTACAAAATATAACTTAATTATTGTAACTTTCTGACAGTTATGTCAATACTGTCAACTGTGTGAAAAAAGCAGACACTGAAAGCAGTTAGCTTATAATTGGATGAGCAAGACATAATATATTATATGAGCAAACGGACGCACGCAGGATAGTCACGGACGCACGCAATCGCAGCTTCTTATTGAAGAGGTGCGATTGTGAAACAACGAAAAAAAGCTTTATATCCTCTCATTTGGCCTACTCAATTGGCAGCAACCAATCGGGAAATTTCAATTTGTTGCACCGAATTGTCTCGTAATTATGTGCCATGAAAAAATGCTGGAGTTCACAGGAATTTCGAGCTATATAGTTACTGGCTATAGCATAAAGGGAAGATGAAACACATTTTGAGACATCTCAGTTAGGTGCGAACTTGTATAGTTTTTTGTCCCCTAAATTCAGTCATCGCTCTTAATTTGGACCGAAGTAAAAACAAACCGCATTTATTTCGAGAAACAAATACGTGCAGCGATTGCCGCAGGGCATACGCGGCGAGCCTCTCTGCCGCCTCTTATCTGTCCAAAGCGTCGTGACGCCATCGCTGGCATCTCCGAGCCAGCTTAATGACGAGCAAGGTGTCATCCGACTCGCCGACGACGTCGTAAGGGGCGAGGCTACGCCAAAATTTTCACTGGCGATTACGACGCTCTTACTAGCAAGACCGAAATAAAAGCTAAAACACATAATTTTTAAGATGCCCACATTCAAACCTTCCTTTTTTTTTTTTCACTTTGAAGGACCTCTTTAGCTTTTTTTTAAGAAATGAGATGCGTCCCGTGCATCTCATTATCTTCTTGAAGCCAAAGAGATTGCGGTATTAGCAGATAAGAACGCCAAAGAACCAATCACAAGGAAAGGAGCACAACATAAGCCACGTCCTTTTTTTTTTCGTAAGTTCTCAGTGATTATAGTAATATGCAAATTTTACTTGCACAACAGAAGCTCGAAACATACCGATTGATATAAAACTGAATGAACAGGCCTCACTGTGAAAAAAAAAGGTCTAATGACCCACTGACTCCTTTCTTTTTTTTTTTTTAGTTAAGGCCAGTAAAACTTACTAATGTGAGAAAGACGAAATCGCTTGCGAGAGGGTTCCGCTCTTTGATAAAGTGCGATGACGGCGATTATTTGAAAGGTCGCCACTGAAGTTGCACTGCTTAATCACTTTTAAGAACAACTTATAAAGAAAAATGGGAATTGGGAAAGTCTGCAACCCACTCTCCGCGGTCAAATCCCGCCTTGTTGATAATGTTGCAGCTGGTTTTCCAGGGTCGCCGATTAACGGTGAAAATTTAAGAAAAAAAGCATGAAATTTGATTGCTGTTGGCAGATGGAAGAGATTCAAATACGCCTGAAAGCATCCTATCTGCTATGCTGCATCCTCGTGGAGTATATTAAGGGTTCCTGGTTTTGGCTAGAAAACAATAAACTCCGAAAAATTTTCCCCGGTACGGCCCGTCCATAATAAGCTGTGTCGTCTAACAAATCAGGTGATGAAAACAAGATTTATGTGCGTTTTGTTTCCTCTGTACCCGAGTCTAATCGAACGTTTATTGATACGTCGATTTCTTTTTTTTTTTCGCAGCTGAACTTCGTGTTCCTGTGTAACATCATTCGTATTCTAGTCACCAAACTTCGTACCGCACACACCAACGAACCGCTTCAGTTCAGGTAAGTGTGTTGCTTCATTCAGTTCGCATTTCTCCGGCCCCTATGGCATCATAGCAGGCTGACATCAAAGACACCAACTTTCTTTTGATATCAAACGCGGGAAATGCTTGCTATCTCCGAAACAGAAAGAAACGTATACTCTACCACTCTGTTCGGAACTCAGTAATGTTTCTCTTGGGGCAGCTTGCCCCTTTCTTTACGTCCTAGCGGTCTCGTCTTGCTATACGCCAATATGCAGAAAGTATAACCCGCCGGTACGTTATAGGCTTTTATTAGTGACCTTCTCTTCTTGTCTGAGCATTGCAGACGGCTCATAGAGTAACATGTGCATGAAGAAGTTCTCCAGGAAGATTATTTCATTGTGTTGGCTATCATAGTTCGGTGATTGTTCGGATAATCAGCCTTGGCCCCAAGAGAACCCTTTTCTTATGAAAGTCCTGCGTTGGCACTTGAAGGAAGTTACTACCTATCGTGCACACTTGCTCAACTAGAACCTCTAAATTTTCACATCGAATGGCGTCCCAGGAGAATGCTCGGGTCAGCATGCGTTTTTGCTGAGCAAGAAGCAGGCTCTCTTGAGATGACAATAAAGAATGCAGCGTCCTGGACGCTGTTTGAACTAGCACTCGAAAGAGCTCAAAGCCTGTCAAGCTCTCACTTCCGGTAAAAGCCGCGCTTAATTTCGATGGCTTCCTACCCGTTTGCTCAATCCCGAGCCCCCGTTTTCTTAATGCCCTGTCACAGATGGCTATCATCGCTGATCCCCACACCACTAGTGAAGATCAGTGATGGTAACCATCTGTGAGTGGCGGCGTGAAGCAGACGGTTGGTTTCCGTTTTCCTACCGCATAGGGAAGCAAACAAGACGTTTTTGTAGGATTCGATGTTTTTTTGTTTTTTTTTCCTGGAACCCACACTCGTGAAATTTGAGCATGATAAGTGTTCCACCTAAAGACATCTTTGTTGAAGGTAGCGACGCACTCCCTTCGTTTACTTATTGATACGAATTTGTGTATGCCTGAATAGAGCTCAAGAACATCTTGTAGATGACGAAAGCCTTGACCATGCACCTTGGCCATGTCGTTGTGCTTTTTGACGGTGTTTGATAGGTGCCATCGCGGCACATAGCGTCGGCTCCGCTCAGACATCAAATGTAACGAAGTATACACTCTAAAAAAAAAAAAAAAACCGTGCGTCTACTTTGCCGCACAACACTCGGAGAGCCAGTCACCCCCAACGTACGGAGGCAGCTAAGCGAATGACAATGCCGAAACATATGCTTAGATCAAAAAACGCAGTCTAAGATGTGACATTAAGCAATGCAAGGGTGACGTTTTGCATTGCTTAATGTCACAACTCAGACTGCATGTTTCCGTCTAAACATATGTTTCGACATCGTCATTCGCTGAGCTGCCTCCGTAAGTTGGGGTGACTGGCTCTCCGAGTGCTGTGCGGAGAAAGTAGACGCACGTTTTTTTTTTTTTAGAGTGTAGGGGCCCTATATTTGTCAAACGCAAAGTTGGAGCAGAAAGTTCGCGCAGCGCGCCGATTGGGCGTCGGCGAAAAACGCGCGAATCATCGTCGTGATAAATCAATTGGTGGGCACCGTCAACTTGGGCCCCAACTTTGTGTTTCACGAGTTTAGAGGCTTAGAAGTGCACCTCGTTCATTCAACTTTTTTTATAACCTAAATATATTAGTAAGTCTTACTGTCGATCTTTTAGTTGATACGCGTCTTCGCCAGTGATTACTGGCCCGTCTTGACACTGCGAATAATTGGCTTGTTTGAGTGATTTCTAATTAAGTTACCTCGAAATCGCGCATCGCGTCAAAAGCCGTGAGCATAACCGCCCTACTCGGAGACGAAAAATGTTTATTATTGAGTTAAATCTTTCACACTACTCTATGAGACAATATTATTTATATATAGTCATCGACAGGTTGAGAAACGTAAGACGTGGCGGGTTCCGGGAATCTTATGATCGCTTCACAACCAATCAAATTGCGGAATGAGGCGATTAAAACTCCGACGAACCAATCACAAAGCATCCAGCGCGAACATAATAAGCCTCACCTCCTGCGTGATTATAGACCAACACCCAACTCTGACGTCAGGCATCTGCGGTGGCACTGTTGTCGCCATAGCGCATGCGCAGCAAGCTTCACCTCACGCGATTCTGGTTTCTGCGACTCGCGCAGTGCCCACTCCTGGTGTTGGAAAACGCGGGCTTGTTTGTAAACAGTGTGTCGGTCTATAGACCAACACGCTGTTTGCGAGCAAGCCCGCGTGATGCCCACGCCAGGTGTGGGCACAAGGCATGAGCAAAAAACACCAAATTCTCGTGAGAGGAAGCGTCTGCGCACGCGCAGAACCGACAGCAGTGCCACCGCAGCGGCGTGACGTCAGAGAGTCAAATTTATGTACAGAGTTACTATTAAGTGACTATACAGAAGTAAAAAGTTTTTTTCAGACAACTACTTTTAGCAAAATCTTCCTCGAAAGAAATAAATTTTTGATTAAATCTGAGGGACATTGGGCAAATTGAAGTCTGAAGAAAAGTACGAGGAAGGTTGCAGCTCCTGCTTCTTGCATCGCGGCTAGAAATTTGGATGTTAAGTATGTGTTAATTTTAAACCGGAATGATAGGCCCTTTCCGGAATTCAGTCCGGCCACTTTGATGACTATCATCATCTGAAAAATGTCATATGTGCTATACTAATGGCGGCCTTCTGTTTACTGATGTAGGAAGAAGTTGAAGATGCTCCTAAGCAGATGATTTGAGGCCTATACATTCTAGATGGTAGCGCGACGTGAATCAGGAACTGGATGCAAGAGCTGCGTAAGCGTTCATTTCTAACTCGGGCCCAGTCCATCTGTTAGTGGCACACACTCGGCTTCAAACCTCCTTGATGTATGGAATTTTATCAAGGCGTCTATGTGGGCCGGCGCTTCGTTCGAACTGGCTGCATCTTTTCCGCCATCGACACTTGAAAGAGATTGAAAAAGCACTTTACAGTGAAGCGCGCATTCTCGTTTACCGTTGACTTGCGAAAATGACGGTACCACATAAAATACTGCAGACCAAAGCTTCATTGCCGCCATTAGTACGGTAAAAGTTAAACTGCCATTTGAGCCACCAGATGGCACTGAATTCCGGAAAGGGTCTATTGGGCAGCTTATAGCAATTGTCCTTTTTGGTGACGCGGTATACTCTTTTTTTATCTTCCGCTTATTTGCGTATTGATTAGGCAAGGTGGTTCGTGTGCAGTGGCGCACCTACGGTGTGGCTCGGGGGAGGGGGGGGGGGGTGTAGGTGCCCTGGGTGCAACATGAGGGGGAGGGGGCACCAGACCGGCAAGAGCACCAGGGCGGCCAGTTCGCTCGCCTACACGACACCGATGCCAAGTTTGGCTTCCTCCTGGGTATCGACGGAACGTGAAATGATACCAGTGTTGGCAGTAACGCGTCACCGGTCACTCCTTACTTTTTGTCGGTTACGTGTTACCTACTCGTTACTTTTAAAAACAGCAACAGGTAACGTACTTACGTTACTTATTTCGAGTAACGTGTAACGGAGTTACGTTACTCGTTACTTTTTCTACCCAAAACATTAAAAAGTTACACTTCGATTTTTTTTTCGTGTTTCTAGGCGCCAAGCCATGTGAATGTTTTAGTTTTTTTGTGTGTCTTCGCGTTTTTTCTTCTGAGTATTTAGGTTGAACTGTGAAAAGGATAAAGCAATTGCGTTAAGTTTCTGCATGGACATAAAGTTACTTGAAATAGGACGCTTATTGATTAATGTAACGTGAAAACAGTAGAATCGTGTTAATTCCTGACCAAAAAGTAACGTAACGGGCAGTACTTTTCATCGGTAACGGTAACGCGTTCCTTTCATTTTGAAGTAACGTAGGACGGTAACATGTTAATTTTATTTTAAACTAACGAGTAACGTATTTCGTTACTTCTTTTCGGTAACGCCTACAACACTGAATGGTACCGACCAGGATAACTTGAAGACAAAAGCAACAGTTTAAGGAAAATTATCCAGCCTGTGACGTCGATTCACGTCATCTGAATGAAGTAGATTTTAGACTGGAGATTGTTGGCTCTCAATGTGAAATGACCCGAAAGCAGTGTTGGACAAAATACTCGATAAAAGTATTTAAGTTACTAAATATCTGCTTCATATAGTGTTTAAAATACTACTCAAGTTATTTCCACTGTAAACAATCTTGAGTAGAGTACAAACACTTAGAAATGTAATTCAATTACTTTTGAAGATACTTTCGCATTGCGTAATTTGTATCGACGTCAGTGACAAACACAGTTATACGGTTGCGCAAATGTGGTTTACCAGAATTGTTTATTAGCGCGCAACAGCACAAAACGGAACAAAAACACATCGTAGGGCTATTCTATGCAATCCAACTATAAGGAGCAGGTTATCACTGATACATGTTGCAAAACATTTCTGGGGAAAAAAACAAAAAGAGGTTGCCTCAGTTAGTGACATTGCTGAATGTTACGTCCTGCGGCACACCTTAGATGCGTCGTTTATTTACAGTCCATATTCTCTATATGGGGAGTTCACTATAACCGAACTTGGGATGCGGAAATGAGTGAATGGATAACGAAGAGAGCTAACATAATAGCCACGGCACTGGTCGCAGCTTCTTTAAGTAGGTTGCGTTCAGAAAGGCACTCAACGTTGGGGGACGCTTTGTTTGCATTTTGATAGGTCATCCTGCTCGTGATTCGTTTCCTGTCCTGTTCTCTGCTTATCAATGTTCGCTTACAGGACGGTGTTCGCGAGAGCAATAAGTGCCGGACTGACAACGCAAAGAAAAGAAATAACAACGGCGTTTTGCAGTAGCGTTGTCAAATATACAACGAGCACAGAAAAAAAGTCTCATTTTTGTGTTCACTTCTCATTTTCTTCTATTTATTATTTTCTTGACACTGAAGTCTGCATTGTTGTCGTGTGTCGTTTCCCGTTCTGCGTTGCGCCCTCAGTGTGGCAATCTTTACTTCCATAAAATCACCCTTTTGTTTAAGAATCTTTTGGGGAAACTCTAGGAAACAAAAGGCGCCTTTGGGAAGGCAAGGGGAAAACTCAATTGTACGAACTTTGGGGTGAAATATGAGTCGCAGTCGGCACAAATGCGATGTTTTCACGAGCTCAATCTAGCTCAATCCGGAGCTTATCAGAGCTAGCAACAGGATTTGGTTACTCCAAAGAATGTTCCCCTTTGCTGGTGCTACGCCCACGCCACTTTATGCCGAAGAACTCAGAGAATGGCGAAACGTCCAAAATGTATTTGAGATAATGAGTACAAGATACTCATAATTGTAATTAAAATACAGTATCAAATACTCTTGATCAAAAGTATTTGCAAAATACCAAGATACTTCAAAAAGTATTTGAAATACAGTATCTTGAGTAGAGTATTTGAGATAGGCCCAAGTTTGCCTGAAAGTATCAAGACCTGACGAAATCCTTCGTTCAGTGTGAGATGATATCGTCTTCCCCGATCTTGAAATGTCACTCATATACTGCTAACCATGGCAGTTTACATCACTGGCTGTGAGAGATCGTTCAGCAAGTCGAAATAGGTATGTTCGTATTTGCGAGTATTTATGAGCAAGGATCGAATTTGTTGTTTCTCTATGTTGAGTGTAAATAAAGAAGAATGCGAGAAAACTGACTATGATGACCAATTCGCTTCATTGATAGTAAAAAAAAAAGAGTTATGCTGTAGTTTTTAACGCAGTGACCAATTTTTATTTTATGTTTGTCTTGCGAATAATCAAAGGTAGCGCGTATAGTGTCAGACACCCGAGCAGCACTTATCTTGTCTGTAAATTTGTATAAACGTTTTCGCCATTTATTCACCTTTAAACATGCCCACTTTGTTTTTTCTTCCGTGTGGTTCAAATTTATTTAGAACCAATGGTTTTTTTAAATTTGTGCCTTTTCCTTTTGCCCAAAGATGTGGACGCCAGGTGATAATTACGAGGGTGACACGAGCCTTTTTTGCCTCTTTTTATGTATTCCTTCCGTACCTGTCCATTACAATGCAGTAAAATGAATGTGCTAAGACACAGCCAGTCCGCTTTCGTAGACACGCGGACTTTTACACAAAATCACCATCACCATCAAAGGCGCGCAAAAACAACTCGCCATAGGCGTTATCACTCCTAGGTTTGCCACTGCTTGCGTCATAACGCATATGGTTCAAAATCCAGGATACTTTGGTACCCCAGCAGCGAGAGAAATTCACATAGTCTTATTTAAGTTAGATACACGCAACAAAGTGTACTTTACAGGAGCGTATACGGAGCGCAAGTGTGTCCGATTGTCGCGCGGGGTTCCCGGTAACGTCAGAACGACGCCGAGCTCTGTTTGGCTCCGATTAGTAGACCTCAATGCTAACTGTCTTGAGATCTACCCACTATCCTTCCAATCGGAGCCAATCAGAGCTCGGCGTCGTTCTGACGTCAGCGCTACCTTTGTGCAAAAAGCAGACGAACTTGCGCTTCGCATAAGTTCTCGGCTCCGTGTCTTTGCACCTCACAATCCCAAATGCATTAAAGGAAAATGTCTGGATACTAAAAATTAAACGCACGTATTTCTTTGACAACTCCAGTGAACTTGCGGGCGTTATCACGGCTCATTCACTGTTTGCGACTGGTTTAGTTGGGGATAGGAAATGTACAAAGACGGCGAGGGCGGTGACGATGCAGTTTTTGACTTTGCTTGATGGGCTTCGTCGGATGTAGGCTGCTGTCCATCTTGAAGTGAAACGGCGTATTGCTACACTTTGGGTCAGTTTAAGTCCGACGCAACCGACGCTACGAGCTAATGATACCCATGAAACAACGTCAAAGGAAAAGTCGCTGGACTTTTCTGCTTTGACTGGTTCAGCGGCATTAGAACAGCTACAGACACGTGACGAACACCATGATCGTGCGCCTTTGACGCTAACTGTGTGATTGGTCCCATAAGCTCGCAGCGTCGCTGCGTCTCTGGAGTTCAGATGAAACGAGGTCCAGAGACGACACAACGGCACGACTGTCGCTTTTGACAGCGTGTGTACCGGAACACACCTTTGGAGCATCGGAACGCGAGGGGGGGCACGCAAATCAAAGGGCAACATGGATATCGCACAGGGCACACGCGCTGACGAGGCAACCAAGCGGGCTCTGCCATTGGCCGAGGTGGAGGGCGAAACAAAACTGCGTGGACGCATCAGGAGGGTAAACAAAAACGCACGACGTACGCAAAGAGCAGACGAACTTTGATTGCGTACGTATTGACGCCCCGAGAACAACGCACATCTTCAAAGGCACCGGCGACGGCACCAGACCAACAAAGGACACGATCCCTCACGGAACGACCGCTTTGAACTTGGAAAGATTTAGGGCCATATATATTAATGGACCTCATTTTGGACCGTTTGGTTTCGGCGATGCGGGCGCGTCCGATGCGTACCCTATAGACAACGAGCCATCAGCCATGAACACTAGGCCTGACGGCGTTTGATGTCCTGGTCTTTGTCTATAGTTCCCTTTCTCTTTACTTGCACCGTTGCAAAGACCATCAGAGCAGAAAATTGAATCCGAGTGCAATATTGGGTTGCCTCGGAGTTCCGAGGCAAGCGATGAAGGAAAGAGAGTACCGGGGTTAACGAGTTTACGAGGCAAGGGACTTCTTCCACGATGAGGGAGTGCGTTACTTGGGGGGGGGGGGGGGGGGGTGTAAGTCGGAGAGGATTCTGAAACAAACGGAAACAGGAAGGTATGTGACGTAATCCCGCAGTGTTTTTTTTTTTTGGATTTGACTCCCCGGAAGCGCGTTCGGAAAAGCTTTTGGAGTAAGTCAACCGGTCACATTTGGCACTCTGGTTGGCGCGTTGTCAGGAACATCACATCGTATAGTTTACTGAGGAAGAGAGGAGGGCGGAGGCTTAGGTGAACACGCTTCAGGTATTCAGCAATTAGCCTTTAGCCGGCTCCCACGCTTGCTTACCCGATCAGTGTAAGCAAATTTGACAGCCATATAAAGGCTTGTTGTTGAATGAATGAGTCGTGTTTACATAATCCTCGACACCCCTCCTTTTCTACCCGAGTAAGGAATGGATGCATGGATGCTAACGGCTGTACCCTTTATAACGGGGGGTAGCTTGCGCCACCCACTAAGCCAATGGGATGTCCATTGAAACGCGCCAACAACTGTGCCGAAATTGGCCCTGTACTTCCTCCGCAAGGTTCTCCAAATGCGCTTTCCGGAACCACGGACAATATTAGGTTGGCATGTGTCTAACTTTATACAAGTTTACTGGCACTGGTGTGCCCCAATTATACTCGCACGCAACGCCACTGACCGATGATCGCCTTTGTCGCGATGTGCAGGCGTAAAAGTGAACTTCTTTCCATATCGTTCTCGCGAACTGTGGTAGCGCATTAACGGGGATCCAATAGATCGATCTCACCAGCTAGTCTGAGTACGCCACCGCTTTCCACATACATTTGGGACCTGTGGTCTTTCTGCACGCGCAACGACTCCGCTGGGGGTCTGTGAGAGCAGAGCACAAGACGGAACGAGCTGTCTCTTGCACAGGAGCCCTCCTGTTGTGAACTACATCTATGGCGGCGTCACGTATGCGTTGAACGCTTAGTGAGTCGCGTCTATTGTTGTTGTGGTCACGGGGATTGCCCTATGATGACGGTATCGATATTCAGCTCGTAGGCTGGACCATAGCCTCCTCTATACTGACAAAGCCTGGCAGATCGCCACGAGAAGCGGCCGCCGAAATTGAGAAGGTAGAGCGGCAGACAACGAGTGAGAGGAGAGCCACGTGACGGGCACCCCGCTGCGGCGAGACGCCGAAACACTCTTTGTCCCGAGCGATGGAATGTCCGCTCGTGCTCCTCGCGTTCCTCGCGCTACCGCTTCTTTTCTCGTCGGGTTAGAAAACCATGTTTGGGGTCTTCGCCGCTGCAAAAGCTGTGCGCTGGCGTCCAGGTTCCCCGTGAATTGCTCTGTGCTACCAGATCTTCGCGCTCCAAATCTGGGACCGGGTGCTCTATGGCTCCGTCGTCAAACTGCCAGTCTTTTTGAGTACAGAAGAGGCTATGGTTGGACACGAGCATGGCGTGAGCATTCTTCGACGAGCATTCATGTAAAGCCCTCTATTCTAGGAAAAGTTTCACCATTATTTTGGGGAAACGCTCGAGACACGCGCCGCGTGCCACTTCTGGGAAGAACATGGCGTCTGAAATTTACCTCAGTGCTGCGCTGTGCCGCCATGATCTTCCCAAGGGCTGCCTGTTGCACGTGCCTCTTGCATCGACGCACCTTGCGCTACTTTTCAAACATGTAGGGGCTTTACATTCACGTGGTGGCTCGTGTCAAATCGCTGAAGTGGCGGGAACTGTGCAACTCCTCTCTGAACTTCAGCATGTACCTGTACTTTGCGAAACCCAGCGCGTGGCTAATGGCCCATTTCACACAGAAGCGTTTGCTTACCTTTTCTTGTAGTTACCTTGTGAGCCAGCATGAGATCTATGCTTTGAATGACATGTGCAAAGCTGCTCCTTGAAAAGGTTACATGCTTGATAATAAGCGCGGCTGTCCGGGCGATTCTCGACGGACGCGAACGCAAGCTCCCGTAACGTAACGGAACTTAAGAAGACGATACTCTGCGAATCGGCCTTAAACGAGGCTTAGCGGCATATAAATTATAATCGACAACTGATCTCGTGGTCGGCCGTTCCATTCTGCGAATTGAGGTGATTAACGCGTCTGATTTCTTTCTCATCTTTTTTTTTCTTTTTTGCGACTCTTAAGGTTTGGTAGAAAAAAAAAGAGACTTACGTGTGCTTCGTAGGCGGGGAATTTCATCTCCGATCGTGCAAGAAAAAATGATCGGTCCTCATAAAGTTTTGAAAAAAATTAAATGTTTGTGGAGAACGTTTGACTAGAACAAAACTGCAAATTATAACTACAAAACATTTTTTTAATTTTTTATTCTTGAGTTTTGGGCTTCGACGACACCCCCATTTCACGAGTGACAACTTCTGGAGTCTCGAAACTTTTAGATTTTTTTCGAAACAATTATAACTTTATTTACTGCTTTAAGGTTTCATTTAAAATGGTTAAAGTTTTCTAGAAATGAGTTTTTAATTTTATTTTATAAAATAAAAAAATCGTGATTTTTCTTTGTTGACAATAATAGGCGAAGCTTGAGTTAAGCTATATTTCGATGTCCAATTATTTAAGGCATAAGAAACATATAAAATGAAAGCTCGTATCTAAGTCAATATAAATATAATAATATCGTTTATGTAGGTATAGTTTACATAAGAGAAACAAAACTGTAAACTTGAAAAGAAATGCTAAAACAAATTCAACGTCATTTTTAAACAAATTTGTATTTTCATTTATTGTTTTAATATGAAAAGATTTTTATGTGTTCTTATATATGCAGTAGAATTCCTTTGACATATATGGTTTCGTCATATTAAGCAGTGCGTTTGAAAAGAAGCCATATTTTTACCTGCATCTAAGATGAAAAGATGTGGGTTATTGCCAGATCTTATACGTAATTGTTAAATATAGGCTTGTAACGTGACCATAGTGTTTATGATATGCCTCATGTACCATTTAGTAAAAATAAGGCATGACGGGTGTGGTATCATCAAAAAATAATATTAATGCACATGTCCAGTTCACTTATGAAATATTAACATTCAGAACTATTCTTTAAATAAATTTATTGGAAAGTATTTTTTTATTTTATTTAACAAGCATAAAAATTAAGTTTCACAAACCTTTACGTCAGGCAATGAATACGAAATATAAACTATTATCAGAAACCTAGTGTGCCGAGTGCGAAATTTCGCTTCTTTTACGGGGCCGCATTTTCACGTATACCTACTGGCGAGGGCCGTTTAATACTTCTTGACTTTCTTTTATTTGAGACCATAACAAAGAATGCAGACAAACGGGGGAAATGCATAACAATACATAGCATTTTTAGCGTTATTAGCGCTCAGTAACGTTTATAGTAATAAAAGAAAAATTTACTTTCAGCGATGTTAAGTACTCGTAAGTATTCGCTTTTTATTAAAATAATGCACTTTATTCTTTCTTTCCTGTTTATTTTCCCGATCGGGTCGGGCGCTGGACAGAGACTAAAACCGTGATGCCTGACGAGGTCTCAGCCCCCTTACAGCTCTAGCACAGCATTGTAAAATACTACAAAACGATCACACAAGAAATACCGTCAGGACAACATGATGTAAGCACAGATATATAGAAACAAGTGAAACGAGCAACCTCACAACGGTTTTGTCAGAAAAGGTTAAAAGTGTGAGCGAAATACATAAATACCAATTATCAAATATCAAATATGAATAGGAGTTATGAAATTGCATAGGTTTCCTAACACAGTGTTACTGCCCATCAAGATTTCTTTTAGCTTTTTTAAATTGTAGTAGATTATATTTAAAATCAATTAGCCCTCTGTACTATTTAAAATTTTGGTGACTTGAAAACGTTTTGTTTGTCTCCCGTAATTGGTGCATATATAGTTTAGGAGGTCGTCCATGGGTTTGTCGCAGTGTGTAATGTTTACTGTCATCTGGCGAAATCATGAAAGGCTTTCCTTGTGTATTTTTTGTAATAGCAGAAAATAATAGATTTCATTGACTTTGAGTAGGCCATGTGTATTGAATAATAGTCAGGTGGGGAGATCTTGGGAGTTACCTTTGTGATTTTCAAAAAGTCGTAGAACTTTTTTTAGTAGGACGCCAGTCTATTATAATTTGTGGTCGATGTCGTTCCCCAAACTAATACACAATAATACATTTTGAAAAAGAATAAGTAATACAACTTCTTTTTTCTTTTTTAGCCAAAGGGGTGTAAGATTTTGTATCTTGTGTGTACAAGATACGAAGAAACATTATTTGCCATCTTCTAAAGTTTTCGAGCTGCTGTCAAACGTCAAAACTTCTGGAAGTGGCCTCACGGTTTTATGTAATTTCGTCTGAAGTCTTTATTCGGCCAAATCTTCAGTCTGAGTGAAAGTTTCGATTTGGCTAAACGTCCATATTTGGCGTAATTCTCAGTTCGACTAGAACTTTCAACTCGACTGGACATTTAATTTGGCTGATCATGGGTTTGGCTGGAGGTCTGAGTTCGGCTGAAGCGTCTTAATTTGGCTAGAGGTTAATTAAGTCTTCAGCTCCACAATTTAGCTGAAAGCTTCACTAGACTGAAAAGCTTGATTGTCTGAGATGTCCTCACTGTAGTCGAGAGAATGGATAACGTTTCCGTTCTGCTCTGACAGCCTAACTTAATATCAACATGATTACGCAACCTAAAAAGGCTTCATGACGTTTTATAGTTACAATTATTTTCAATCGATTGCCGTAATTTAAGAAACTGTCGGATTAAAAAACAAAAACATACACCTGGTGGGTGCAGCTGAGTTCAATGAGGAAAACGTCACAAACAATTTTGTTAACTGGTCGGACACTAATGTAATTCCCATGTGCCGTGAAAAATTCGAGACTGCCCATTCTCTTATAGTCGTGCTGCAGCGCTTCACGCCGAATCGAATACCAGTCGCTCAGAGTTGCATCTAGAGCAGGGGTGGGCAAACTGCGGCTTGCGAGCCGCATGCGGCTTTTCGCGGGTTCAAGTGATGCTCGCGGCTCCCTGGTGAGCGTGCCCCCTTCCCTCCTGTGCCCCAAAACAAGGAAAGTTCTATAAAAAGAAAAGAAAAAAAAATGAAAGCCGTTTACAACTCCTTGTAACACCCGATTAGAGCGCAGCTCTTGAGAAGGAAGAGGGAAGGGTACTGAGGGGAGGTTATACCCCTCCTCCATCCTCCTCACCTCCTCATCCTGTCTACTACTCTCCCTCCGAGGGGCGTCGCCGTCGCCTCAAGAGGGTCCCGTGACATCACGGGGGTCACGTGACCCCGTGGCGTCACGTGATCTCTGTGAGGTCACGTGACGATAACGACGACGATGACGTCATCATGATGACGTCACCGCCATAGTGATGACGTCATAAGTGACATCAGCAGTGACGTCACATATGACGTTATCGTCATCATCATCGTCATCATCACTGATGACGTCATCAGTGACGTCACGCGTCCCATAATGCAGCGCGCGGTCACGCCGACGGGGACGCCGCTCAAGCAGGAAACGGGCGCTAAGAGCTGCGCTCAAAAAAAGGTCCCAGTTTCGGCAGCTTTGTACGACACTACGTACAGCCGTGGACAAAAGTTCCCCGGACGCGTGAGCTCCGACTGAAAAACATTGCTCTGCCATCTGCCGGTGGGTCGCTGGCTTCGAGATCACACACAAGCTCATGCACGTTCTACTGTGCCTGCGAACATCTGTGTTTTCTCGCTCGAAGATAAGCGCTTGTGACTGACGAGCGTCTGCTACGCATTCCGAAACTGGAGATACCGCCTGCGGCATTGCGCCGCATTTCGCCTTGTCAGCGCACCCTGCTTTCTCACCAGTTGAGCTTATCGCTCACTTGATTTGCCGTGACTTCTTGCTTTACAGGTGCCAAGGTGACATGTCAGTAAGCACGCCCTAATAATCATGATATACAGAAAAACATGAAATCACTACATATTTAAAACCAGACTCATTAATGGCGAGCGATATGCAGTATACGTATAGTAGCATGTTGCTCGATCGTAACCCCGTCTTTATTGAAAATGCCTCCTTCGGCATTTAATCGCACGTCTTTTTACTGAGGGAGCTCCGCAAAGGGACATCACCCGACGCACTGGTCGTTCGAAATGTGATTAAGGTCTTCCGTGACGATGGCGGCCGACTTGTGGACGCTCCTTGCTCCTGCCGGCCATGGGCCACAGATGACGAATAAGACCGGCTGATTGTTGCCGCAGCTGTTGCGGACCGTTTTATGAGAGCAAAAAACAAAAATCCGACAGGAGCTCTCCCTGGGGCTCTCCAGTAAAACTATCCGAAGGCGACTGGTGGAAGCGGGGATGAAGAACTGCATGGCTGCTCAAACGCCCTGCCTCACCGATGCACAGCGCTGGGCGAGACTCTCTTTGCAAGGGCCCTGGAGCATTGGACGGTAACGGAGTAATTCGAAGTGATATTGACTGACAAATCCACTTTTTCGACGAGGTGGGGACCAAAAGCGGCGCGTTTGGCGGCCAATGAATTGCAAGTAAGAACAACGTGCATAGAAACTCGGAGAGAAATGTTTTCTTTGAAAGCGACAAACGAGAAACATTAGTGTATAATATTTGAACTAAAGCGAAATACCCTGTGTGTATACAGGGTGTCACAAAAGAAAATTTACAGGGTTTTTTTTATCGCAAAAATTAACTAGGCATTGCCGACCGCTCATTCTCCGCCCAAAGGTAGCTCGAAAGTTCACAACCAGATGCCAAAGTTTCAGCCCGATCCGATAACTTAGTCAAAAGTTATAAGTGATTTTCTGAAAATTTCAATGGGGAAATGGAGCTCATTTTTGCCCGTTTTTGGTTTCTGGTGCCGTAGAGCCCCATGTATTCGAAAACTCCGTCGGCCGCCATTTTCCCATTGAAATTTTCAGAAAATCACTTATAACTTTTGATTAAGTTATCGGATCGGGCTGAAACTTTGGCATCTGGTTGTGACCTCCAGCGCTACGTTTGGGCGGAGAATGAGCGTTCGGCGATGCCTAGTTTATTTTTGCGGAAATAAAAACCTTGTAAATTTTCTTTTGTGACACCTGTAACTCTTCTAACAAATATAAAACAAAAACAAAATGTCCGAGCTCGAAAACGACAGCGGGGTGTTTTATTTGTCGATTACGTAGTTGCGGAACATATAGTATCACTGGCGTCGGTTGGGGTGGCTTCTATAGTTCTTGCAAAGCTTCTGGCAGTCGAATAAAGAGAGTAATTTTGCTGTGTGGTGACTCGTCACGGTACTTTTTTTTCTAATCTGGTTCAGTCTTGCCGGGACGTAATTTTCGCGAATTTCGCGATTTGAAAAAGAAAAAAAAATGCGGACAATTAATCGTTTGATTACCCAGCGCTGACGAAACCCAGAATAGCATTCTCATTCGCGATATCTGTACCGGCCAAATATTTCTGAAAACAACGCTTTGTAGAATTTGCAAAAAAAAAAAACAAAAAAAAATCGAGCGCGGAAAAATAAAGTCGTTTACAGCTATGCGTGAAACGTTCATCGAATCTATTAGCGTAATTTACGTGTAAAGGAGTGTAATCTATATGCTTGTTATACCCAGCTGTGTGTGTAGCGGCTGTCCCAAATTACCCTCCCCTTTTTTTTTAAAGAAAGGAGAACGCTGTTCGCGAATGAAAGCCAATGTATGTTGTTTGCACGCGTCTTACGAGAGTGCAATTATTGTATTGAATTTAAAATAATTACTTCATTAAGAGTAATTAGCTAACTGTTTCAATGGTATATTGAGAGCCGAAATGTACATTGGAAAGCTGTCGAGCGCTTTGAGGAACACCCCGAACAGGTATCTGCATGCAGCGTGATACGGTTTGCCTGTTTGTTTTCTCCAGGCCCTTGGAAATGCCCGTGATATATATATATATATATATATATATATATATATATATATATATATATATATATATATATATATATATATATATATATATATATATATATATATATATATATATATATATACCACGCTTGCAACGCACACGCCCTTTTACAGACTCTGTTTCAATACACGCGGGCTTTCTTTGCAGGCCGAAAAATAGAAGCATGATAACCGGATCACGTTGCGTATGTTTCTCAAGGCGCTTTTCAACTTTTCACCTGACATTTAGGTTATAAAGACAATATTTAAGCAGTTAGCTAATTAGTGTTATATAGATATGCATTCGGCTTAATTAAAAATAAATACTGGAACTCCATGCAAGAGGTTCGCACTAAGAACCTGCATTAGTTTCATTTCCATAGAGCACGCCACTTCTTTTTTCTTTTTTAGGGTGCTTTATTTTGGGCGCATGATATATTTTTTTAATGAATCTTGTTGCATTTTCCTTTACAGATACCGTCCAGAATATATGCAAAGTGTGCTGTTCAGTGGCCGATGCTCCATCGCTGTGTGGAGAGCAATAGGTCAGGAGGGTTTAAGGGCTGTTTCTACTCCGACGTTGAGCGGAGTGAACGTGGCGTAGAGCCAAACGCGCTCCTTTCATTGGCTGGCGACCAGGAACTCGATATCTGCGATCAATCAGTATCAGTGAGCGCGGCGTTACGCCGCGGCCGTCGACGTTACGTTGGAGTATAAAGGTACATTCAGGCCCCTTCGCCAGAATTGACGGGCGGTTGAATGCCGAAGCTTACTGCGACGTCATTGACAACACGCCTCGTATCCCTACGTCCTGGACGGATCGTTCTTCGACGGCTGCTTCTTGTTGCAGCAGGATCGAAGCCCCGTGCACAAGGCGCGCAGATTCAGCACGATGCTGGATGCTTCAGGCACACACCAGCTTGAGTGGCCACCGAGTGGTGCTGATTGTAGCCCGATTAAAAACATCTGAGGCACAATGGAAAAAAAAAATCTCGAAAAACGACATCTTAGTCGTGTTTACCGCTGACTCCTTGTGGGAAGCGATGAATGAAGAATGGAACACACTGCTTGCACGGCTCAATGAATTGATGCCCCGGCGACTACAGCAAGGGATAGCCGTCGAGGGAAATTTCGCCGGCCATTCGTCGTGTCTCTCCCATATTGATGTATCTGAAAAGGTGCTACCAATTATTTCTTTTTTTATTTGAATAAATTACTCGCACTTGCTTTTTTCTCCCGCGGCTTTATTCCTGAGCACATGCCCCGCACCTAACTACTTTCACCGACTGGGCTCTAGGCTTTCACCAGCCACCACTCTGAGCGTATGGGGTTTCCTGAGAAATGTATAAATCAGTTTGAAAATGATAGCATAGTGTGCAGAAAGCACATACTAGAAAAATAGCAGCCAAGTTGAATTCGAACTGGCTCAAAAGCCGGTGCGTGCCTACACGGCTAAATGCGGCGCGATGCCGCAAGCGATTTCAGAATGCTTGTAGCAGACGCTCGTCAGCCGCAAGCGCTATCTCCGAGAGGCGGTACCACGCGCCCGATTCCGAGTTAGGCGCCCCGCCGCAGAAGAGCGGGAAACACACACGTTTGCAGGCACAGCATAGACGCGCATGCGCGTTTGTGTGATCTCGAAAGCAGGCGACCCGCCGGCTGACGGCAGAGCAATGCGTTTCAGTCGCAGCTCGCGCGTCCTGGGCACTTCCGTCCCCGTCTGTACATGGAGCTGGATCTGCTTTTCGACACATAGATGTGTCCAGTGATCCTTGCTAAAATATCAGCTTGAACTTTGGAAAAGAACTAGATCACAAAGAAAGAAAGGACAGGATAGAACACACAGCTGACTACCAACGATGTTTTAGTATAAACTTCTTCCTTGCGCGTTTGCTCCTTCATTTTGAGTCCCAGGTAGAGCACGATAAACCTATTATTTCATTTACCTTATTCCCTTGATAAAGATCACTCCCGATATTTACACTTATACAAAAATATATACAAAGCATTTACACAGAATTCTTAGACACTTATTGTTTTTTAAACTACCCCGCCACAAGCTCGTGCTGTTGTTTGGGGCGTGACATTTCGTAAGTATTGTCTTTCTTTTTTGTGTACGGTGATTGATGGGGTGCTGACGCAATCCTTCGCGTGCTCCTCGATGGCGAGCGCCTCGAGCATCTCGCGTGCATGAGGATTGTTGTTTCTGGCAAGAATGGTGGTGCTGCTAAAAGCTACACTGCACCGGCATGTCCTCCAATGAGCTGCCAGGTGTCCTGCCGCTGTTCCCTTTAGTGACGCTGCATGTTCACGGGCTCTGTCGTTGATACATCGGCCCGTTTGGCCGATGTAGCATTTTCCGCAAGACAGGGGAATGTGGTACACCACTCCTGTAGTGCATGGGAGATACTGCGTTCTGTGGGCCGTGTTGCAGGATTTCTTCTGTCTTCTTTGGTTTACTTCACTGCACATAGAGTAGGCTTTGTTGGGCGCGGAGCATACTACTTGAACGTCATTTCTTGCTGCAATCTTTTTTAATTTGTGCGTAATTCCATGAATGTAAGGTAGCACCACAATCTTCCTTCGAGTTTTGTCTGCGTTTCTGTTCTCCTGCCTTTTATGCTTCAAGTTCTTACAGATGTTCTCACATACTGGTACCATTAGACTAGTGGGATACCCCGAATCTCGTAGGCAGACACATCTGTTTTTCAAAACTTTGCCCTATTTGGTGTTCACACGATTTGTGTAGGGCAGAGATCAGAGCCGTGCTTGCGACACTTAGTTAGGTTTATCGTGCTCTACCTGGGACTCAAAATGAAGGAGCAAACGCGCAAGGAAGAAGTTTATACTAAAACATCGTTGGTAGTCAGCTGTGTGTTCTATCCTGTCCTTTCTTTCTTTGTGATCTAGTTCTTTTCCAAAGTTCAAGCTGATATTTTAGCAAGTATGTACCAACAACCTCAACTCTCAACCGCTATCCAGTGATTCGGTTTTCTTTACCGTTCGGGAAAGAATTTCGAACCGTATGCGCATAACGGCCGGGCGTCAGGGACTGTATCTGGCTGGCGAACCAAGCTTACTTTTTTGCTTAACGGTTGGAGAAACGATTTGCTGCCTGGTTTTTTTTCGTTGTAGTCGACAATAATGCTCGTCTCCTTGGAGAAGGACTGCTCCCTCCATTGTGTTTCTTGTTAAAAGAATCCTCCCCCCGCACGCGCGCGCGCGCGCATGCACGCACACACACACACACACACACACACACACACACACACACACACACACACACACACACACACACACACACACACACACACACACACACACACACACACACACACACACACACACACACACACACACACACACACACACACACACACACACACACACACACACACACACACACACGCACGCACGCACGCACACACGCACACGCGCGCACACGCACACGCACACACGCACACACGCACACACACACACACACACACACACACTCCTCTTTTTTTTTTCCTGTGGCCTTTCGAAATTGTTTAGTTTTGCCTACGGCTCTAACACCTTGTCACTGGAGTCACCCCTGATCTAGAGCTACAAAATCAACTAGACTTCAGTAACTACATTTCGACATTTTGGAGCATAAAATCATTGTTGCCCGTTATCTGAAGCTTTGTTCGAAAATGTAGGAAACGCTCTTCAGATTCTCCAAAAATATTAAAAGCCGTCCGCGACAATGCAAAACAATATCCACTGAGACTCCGCATCTAAAACTGAGGAAGTAGACTTTTTGAATCTCAACTAAAGCCTATTGTGCCAGCTCTGCACTAGGCAACAAAATCGGGGCTCCCGCAAGACGACCGCGGATTAGAGTGTTGATACTTCAAGAGCAGCCATTTAGGGGATATACGTGCGCAAATAATTGACACAAACATTTCAGTTACTTTTATTCCGTTCACTTTAATTAGCGACTAATCATATAGGGTCCACTGCACGGACATAAGATTGATTGATCGTCTTTCTAAACACCGCAGTGTTCATGTCTCCATCGCGGGCTTCGTGTGGGATCACCTTTCCAAGTTTGTGGCCTCAGTGGAAAAATCAAATAAGCAAATATGATTTCTAGCGGCTTTACTATGATAATTTCAAACCATAATATTATATTTATGATCTGGCACGCGCGGCACGCGCCAAAATGGCCGGCCAACATCGTAGACTGCAGTCATGGCAACCGCAGCACGTCATATATATTTCTTTTTACCCTTTAGGCTCGTGTTTCCGACTTCTCCATTTTGACGCCTTTATTTCGCAAGTTCTTCAAAGCGTAAACTCGAATCTCATCAACCTCTTTATTTTTTTTCTCCGAGTGCGCTGGCGTGTGTTTTAGTCCCCTTCCATTGCTCACGTCATTCTGTACCGCATTGGTACGCCTCGCCAACTTCCTTTTGCTTCTGCAGAATCCCCAACCGACGTCGACACAGTTGTACGGGCGTGGCTTCGGCGCCGAAGCCCCGGGCTAACGAGAGAAATTAGATCTCTATTCATCGCAAATCCCTCGAACAGAACCTATTAGACGTGAAAAGGGACGCGAATTATGCAGGCAGCCTCGGAGAACCGGATCTCTCGGAACCGTTTTTGTTCGCGTCATCGCCGCGGAAGGTGCTTCGATGCCTTCCGCAACTTTACACCGTTATTTGCTAAGCCGACAGTGCGGTGAAAGATACGGGCTCGTTGGACCAGTAATACGTCTCTATTTTTGCCACGTGATCACGCGCTCGTCCATACCCAAGCGCAGAGAACAGGATCAGGTGACAAAAGGAAGGCGGTGGATTGGACCGGCGAGTGCGCATAGATCGCACCGCACTGTCAGCATAGGGGTGAACAGAGTATAGTATGCTCTTGAAACAGACGCAGAACTCGGAAGATTTTGGATGTTGTTTCTCTCGTGTTCGGCTGTACAATTAGGGGAACGACGAAACCCGAACTTTATATGTCGAATCGACCCGAAGAAAAGAGGTTCCTCTTCTTTTTTCGTGGAGAATGTTTCCGAGCCAAAACCTTATCTGGACTTACTGAAGAAGACCCGGCGAATAATGCGGGTCAGCAAACATGAGAACGTAGAAGCCCCTGAGGCATCCGCAAAACATCTTGACTAGAACTGTTGACACTCAAGATGTCTCGAGTCTCGAGTTCAGCGACGTCTGCTAAAAAAACAAACAAAAAACAACAACAACAACAACAACAACAACAACAACAAAAACGTACTGTTTCTGCTTGGTTGATTGCGTCCGAGCCAGCCTCGAGAAGCAGTTCCAAGCTGCTTATATCTTTTAAGCTTTGTTAAGTTATTTTCTGTCGTGTACCTTCTTGGGTAGAGGGCAGAGTTCGTTTTATTATTTATGATTGAACTTGTATGGAAGATCCACTGAATAAAATGTAAAGCGTTTTAATGGTGCCTTTCGTTTTGTGGAGCCCACTCCATAGAGCAGCGAAATGTCTTCGGAACACTTAGTTAAATGGCACTTTATTAATAAAGGTGTTTCGCGGTTCGTATGGGGGCTCCAAAGATACTTCAACAGAACTAAGTGCGCAAGCGAGGTGATGATATAGAAACATAACAAAAATTCGAAACAGAGGAAGCCGAAATGAGATACATAACCAGAAGGACAGCAGCGGAAAACAGTGATTTCCCTACACCCCCCCCCCCCCTTGTTTTTCTGAAGGCGCATCCTTAATTCGCAAAGACTCCTTTATTCTCAATGCGCCCCCCCCTCCCCCCTAACAGGTTTAGACCCCCTCCCCCCTAATTTTAATTCCTGGGAAACCCCTGGCGGAAAACATACCGGTAAGCTTCTTTCCAGAATATTTAGCATGATTATAACTGGTGACAGCAAACCAATGTGGTAAAGGGGCTTAAAGCGAAAAACTGGTATTCCGTTCCCCTCTGGCTGCCGCCATGTTGTACGATTTTGACCAGTAGGCACGTGACCGTACCAAATCTTGAGGCCTTTTCGCAAAAACTGAGCCGAGATTTGTATTGTGATCGCTGCGACATGATAAACTATTGTTCAGTACTGTTAGCCCCCAGAGATCTGAGCCTAGCTCCGATAAAAACTCAAAATACAGCACCGCGGCTGTAGCGGAGCCATTGCGAAGCTGCGCGAGTCTTGTCCTAAAATCACATTTTGGACTTAAAACAAACGGAACGCAACTTATCCTGTGGGTACTGTTACTAAGTATCAATAAGCTATTCTCTGGACGCGGTACTTGGTTAAGATCTAGACGTAAAACTCTAAAGTCACGTGTCTAGTGGTCAAAAATGCGCAACATGGCGGAGGCCGGGTGGAGGTAACTTTCAGCTGTCAGCTGCAAGTTTATCGCTCTAAGCCCCTCTAACTCGTTGCAGCAGACGCACTAAGACGACAAGTGCCATGACGATGCACTTTTGATCCTGTCTGATTGGCTCCACCACATCCTAGCGTAGGCTGCAGTATAGCCTTATTTGCACAATCTGAAACTTGAACTGCTAAGTCCCAGGGAGAGACAAAAAATACCGAGTAAAGGGGGAAGGTTGGAGCTGTAGGATCTGTTATATGTGCCAGCCTGTATTCCTGGGACATGTGCAAAACGACGCAGTGCATTCGTCTTTGTCATTGCTACAGCAAAAGTGATCGTGACACGAGGTTGCAAATGCAAACGCTGGACACACCCTGCTCCATCGTTTATCTGGGCTCATCTCATTGGCTCATTTCCATTTATATCAATTAAGCACCTCTGCGCAAGACATAAAAAAAAGGTAATTCAAATTGTGTTTCTTCTGTTCTGCTTTGTTTCGTTTCCTCGGCTTTGTCACGAGACTGGGCTTGGTCATTTGAATAATGACGTGAGCAGACGTAACAAATGATGCGGCTCTTTTCGTGGCGGAGGTAGTTCGATTGTAACGAGGTATGTGATTAGGTATACTGAGTTTCGGCACGTGGCGTTTACTGCGACTGAAAGTCACCGTATTCCGAGAGTGTTCGGACATTTGTTAGTGTAATTTGGCACACGAGCAAGGTAACCTCTCCCTATTGACGTTTGCAACTGTGGCTTCTGGGCGCCACCATCTTGCTGCTGGCGTGTGTACTATTGTGCCTGGAGCGCGTCTCCGACTGGTGTCTACTCAGCGTCCTAAAAGGTGGTCCCCCAACCTACGGTTCGACGACGTCATACAAGTGTTATGCTGTCGCCGGTCGCGATCCTGGCGGTGTCCCAGCAGTGGTGGTGGATGTGGCAGACGCCTGTTCTGCCGCAGGTCGCTCTCTAGTGTGACAGTCCGCGGAAGTTTCGGGAGCCAGAAGTTGGGACGCAGTGATGGCAGTGACACTCGCGTTCGCTCGTGCTTTTCTCGTGCTTTTCGCCAGCATTTCTACGACCGACCACCAGGATCGCGACGTCCGACAGCAGGACCTCCGGCTTCTGTGACGTCCTTTGTTGACATATAGGGACCACTTTTGATGTATAGGCAGCTCGTGGGACGCTAAACATAGCAGTCGAAGACGTCCTCGAGGCACCATGGAGAGTACAGCGTTCGATAGTACGAGCCTTGCTGAGGCGTGCCCAGGGTTGCCAGACTGGCACCCAAAATAAAGCATTTTGCACCCACAATGGCCGGACTACAGCTTTTGAAGCGTACTGCTTTCAAACGTCTATGTAGGCAATTCTACCCAACTTATCGGCCCTGCCCCTCTCACGCCCCCAAACGGCGTCCCTTGTGAATCCACGTCGCGCCATCTATCTTGCGTCAGCATCGCTGCCTAGCGCGTATTACAGCGCCCCACGACAAGCCCGACGCTGGCGCGCGGCGACGCCAACAACGGGTGCGCCTGCCGCTTTCCGGTGGGTCTCGTCATTAGGGAGTTTTCGTAGATCGTTTCCGCTGTCCCGCAACGCTTTCCGCAACCCGCTACGAGATCCGGGTTTCTACAGCCAAGGCCATTGGCGCGCAGGCGCGGTAGCGGCTTCTTCGTTGCGGAGGGCTTAGCGGAGCTTAGCGGAGGGGACAACGCGGTCTACGAAAACTCCCTGATATTACAGAGTTTTCGTAGACCGCGTTTCCCCCTCCGCTAAGCCCTCCGCAACGAAGAAGCCGCTACTGCGCCTGCGTGCCCATGGCCTTGACTGTAGAGTTCCGGGTAGCGTAGCGGGCTGCGGAGGGCTTAGCGGTGGGGAAACGCGGTCTATGAAAACTCCCTATTCAGTATGTTTACCGCTTGGGGCCGGTTAACGTTCGGTTCGGTCGGGGACCCACTAACGGTGACGTCATGAGCAGACCTTGTCTTCAAGGTGATATTGCTATGCGGTGTGCAAAATTCGTCTGCCTCTTTTTTCAGGATTTGTGATGACGTCAAAACGGCGAGCTCTGATTGGACATGATTGAAGGATAGTGGGTAGACCTCAAGTCAGTTTGATCTGAGGTCTACCCTCTATCCTTCAATCAGAGCCGATCAGAGCTCGGCGTTCTGACGTGAACACAACCCCTGCAACAAGAAGCAGACGAACTTACTCTCCACGTAGGCCAGTGTTGTACGGAACGCGTCCCTTTTAAGAGGAACGCAGGAATGCCGCCGTTTCATCTTGCGTCGGTCAAACTGGAACTGGAACTCGTTAAATTTTCGAGGGAACGGCAGGAGCAACGGGGTTCTTTTATTTTTGTATATATATCCGAAAATTCACCCGAATTAATTAGTTATTTAGTGGGTTCGTTATTATCAACAATTCACGCCTCTGAATCAAAGAGATGGAGCAGTGTCCGAGAGATGGTGGAAAACAAAAAACTTAAACGTATGTGATCGTGGCGAGAGGACACGGAGTTTGATATGGATGTTTGAAGTGGCTTGCTTTATTCTACTTACGCAGTATGCAGTACGGTATTCTGTAAAATACGCAAAGGGAACGTAAAAGTAACGACACGTGCCAATATTATTAAAAAATATGGACACGCGTTTGTTTCCAGCCCACTGAAACATCTAACGAGAAGTCCTTCCAAGATTAATAAGGAACAAGGAACAAGCTTTCGTTCCTGTTTTGGAGCAACTTGGAAAACATTGCTAAGGGCCCCCAACGCTGAAGCTTTTAGATGCGAGCTACACCACGTTCCGTACATTAAACAACCTCCCTAACTAAAAAGAAAAGAAAAAAAAGAAAAAGGAAAAGAAACAAGGAAAGTTATTTAGAGACGGGTTCATAGGATTCAACGAATTATGGCGTTCCAGGAGGGGTTCATGACACCAGTGCACTTTGGGGCGAAGATTTTCTTAGTACCCCAAGTGTGTGAAAACGTGACGTGAGGTGGCGCTAGCACACGAAAGAAGTGGGCGATTTGAGGTGTACGCTAGAAGATTATACACAGTTATGGAAATGGACAAAGGTACGCTAACTCTCATTTGCGTTGGAGGTAGGACATTCGTCCTGCATGCTGCTGTCTAAAGAACTATGGAATGGCTTGTTTGCTTTCTCTATATAGTGCATAGGACCCCGTTGTCCATAATACAAGACGTACATTAGTTTCTATAGACATTTTAATCTCGGTAGTTGTTCTGATCGGTGGATAGTGGGCTCTGACGCACTCGCCGCCACTGATCTAGATAGAACTATGTAAAATAAATAAATATTAAAAAAATGGCTAGGTGGCGCAAGTCGCCGCCCGACTGCCGCATGCATCCATCCCTTCATTCATCCATTAGGCTGCTTAAATTTGGTTGGGTTCGGTTTCAATAGAAACGCGGCTGTGTTGCAGCTTTATGCCGGTTTTGCTTAATTATGGTATATTAATGTGTCCCTTGTAGCACAATGCTATTTAAATAGTGGTACTGAACCACTTCGAGAACCTCGAAGTGGTTTCAAGTCGACATTGCGAGTTTTTTTCGAACACCCTTGATGGTTCTGACTCCGTTCATCATAAATTTCGGCATTGTTCGGTGATAAGCGATTGAACGAATGCACAGGGATTATTACCATAGTCTACTACAGTATTCGATGACATCAGTTCCAGAAAAAATAAACTTATGAATAGACTAATACATTAATGCATGATTGAAGAAGCAGGTCGACATTCTAATTGTGCCGAATCAAAAGAACAGATGAACTCACAAGTTATGTTTGGCTTTCGTGGGCACCAACATTTTGTTAACTTCGCAGCTAGACTGGTAAAGTTTGACGCAAATAATCTATGTATAAAAGTATTATTGTACCAAGCTGTTTTTCTTTTAAATAAATTAGGTATTTGAGAAATATTTCTATAGTTTGAACTAGGGCTGGGTAAGAAACGCTTTAAATATCATACCTTATAATGTAATCATTAACAACATTTCACAATATTGAACTTAAAAAAAATACTATTTGTTATATGGACATTTGATTACGACGTGCTCAAGGTTTGAAATAAATAACAAGAGGCCTGTTAAATTAATGTCTGACGTTGTCCTTCTCTTAAATTTTCCAAATTATTTTAGAGGGCGCAACTGAAGTGGCCTCAGCAAGTTTAGTTGAAGTCGGGGACCGGCCGTGGCGTCAGTTCCTGGACCTGTCTAGACCGCTATTTATTTGTTTGAATGATATCCGCTTTCTAGATTTTAGTGTCAGCAGTCACTGAAAGTAAATCTCTATTCGCAATCAAATACGGAGCACTCGGTTGATTTTCGTGCAGACTACGCTTTTTCGGCGTCACATAATGCGAACTCCAAACGCTCTCAAACTGTCTGTGACAGTTTGTCAAGCAAGATGTCCGAACCTTTATGTTGAAATTAATTAATTAAATTTAACTGGTTATGTTAAGAAAATTAATTAAATCAATCGTAATACTTCAGAAATGGGATCGAGCATGATATACAGTTTCTTTACATTGATGCATAAACCAATTAATTGAATGTTTATCTTTCCAAAAACGATTGCCAGCGCAAACATGCTTTGTAGTTTGATATCATTAACAAACATATTGCATGATTTTTACGCAATCATTATTCTTGGCATTAGAAAAAAAGTCAAGTTAAACGTTCGTTCCCTATACCTCCTCAAAGAGTTCCGCATACAATCAAAAACAACTTTTTGCGATGAGCGTCTTATTGGGCATGTCCCTCTGCTATTAGTAAGCAAACCTGAGTTGTCATAAGTAATTGGCCCTTGAACCCTCGTGCTGTCTTAGTCATCTACATACTCAAAGTGCCTCAGTGCTAACGCTGATTCCTGTGCCTCATCTTCACGCGTATTCGTTACGCCAACGCTGAAAATAGTCAAGGCCTGCTACAAAATGAACTGTTAAAGTTGTACATAATGATATACTGTAATTAGATAGTAATTATAGGTATCGGACTACACCTTACGGAGTAAGGCAAGCTCACGCGGTGAGATACAACAAAAAAGCTGAATACAACGCATCCTCCAAAGCGCGGACGGGGAGCGGAGCGGCGGGTTAAAGCAACCTAATGGCGGCCGCGTCACGTGCTTTCAAGATGGCAGCGCCTATGCGACGGAGGGGGAAAAGGAGTATACCCCCTCCCCCTCGAGTAATGTTGCTGACAGCGTGCTAGATCACAGTCATAATATTAGGTGGGAAGAAACAAAACTTGTAATAATGATGCTATGGAAAGTACGCAGAATTAACCAATAAAGCAAAGAAAGTATGATATTTCTTTTTTATACGTATAGTCAGTCAAGGCTAGAGATGTAAAATTTCGTGAAATATTGGATGGCCCGAAAAAAAACGTTTTTTTTCAAGTTTTTTTCAGGAACATTTGGAAATTTTGGAAAAATTGAGATTGCTGCGTGGACGCATTTATTACACCAACACAATATGATAAGGCAGGACCATTTGGGAAGTTTCAATATCTGAAATACTTCAAATTAAGGTGTATGTAATATCAACAGCTTACCAAGCAGAAATACCATATTTTCGTAAGGCTAAACAGCGTTGCATGTGTCCCCGAGCACTTGTTATTCCGAGTCGGAATCGCTGGATAGAGGAACACTCGCTTTCATGTCGGTCGAAGATTTTTTCAGGTTCAGATTTGAGTCTGAATTCACATCAGTCAGCAGTGTGAGGCACGTAGCGTCTTTCAAAGTCTCCTCCACATGACTTTTCACACGCTCATACTCTGCGTCAAGTAGAGGCCCGCTCAATAGGTATCGGCTAGGCGGTGTGTACGATGGTCGAAGCATCTTGAAGGCCGCTTGCCAATGCTTGTTTTCCGCTAAGGAGAATGGCGTGTTGGCTAAGTACATCGCCTTAGCCAAAGCTGCGTCAATTTGGTTTTGAAGCGCAGGGGTTATTTTGTCAACCAACGAAGAAATACTCGCGCATTTTTTGACGACGTAGATTCCGCTGCGCGTCGGCTAGCCTCTGACTCACTTGATGTGGGCACTGAGGAGCTCCCAGAGAGATTTTTTCCATGTTCTTTTGCACACGCCTCCTTGACGTCTTGAGGACACTTCTTGCACGACAGCAGATGCCTTGTAAGGCGTGTAGCATTCGGAAATCCGTGCGACACTTGGCAGTACTTACATACTGCTTGTATTTGTCCCGCGGTCGACGTTTGTAAGACTTTAAAATGCTTCCAAACGCTAGACTGCGGACGAACCATGTTGTGAAATTCTTCACGTTGCGCGTTCTCCGATGAGATACACGTTGGTTGAGATAGTTTAGATCAACGCCATATGAAAATGGCGATGGCGATTGCTGGCCGCGATTTCATTGAAGTATGCTTTGTATTCGCAAAACAAAACCGAAACCCGAACTGCACAAAATGTGATATTGTGAAAACATAATTGTGAATGGAAATTTTGATATTTTTCTACGTGTTCAGCCTTCTGATGTAACAAAAAAAAAGATTTGCTCCTACAATTTTTTACGGTTCCGTGTGATGGTTTGTAGTAATAAAAATAGCTCATAATTGGTTGCAGTAGACAATTTCCACAACGCAAGAAGTTTGAAAATGTTGAAGTGCGCGTAAAACACATCGTCAAAATCGCCGAAAATTTACCACTTCGACGAAACGAAATATATAAATGCCATTTCAAAGAGTTACAGAGCTTGTACATTTGAAAATGACAACTTCAATTATTGTCTGCTATTTATTTGAGTCACATTATTGTTTTCCTAAAATCAAATCAAAAGTAGGACTGCTCAAAATAGTGTTACTGTGAAGCAAAAATGTGACTGGTAATTTTGAAGGTTTTTTTCGACTTGTGTCTTCTGAAAAAAACACAAAAAACCGTTTTTTTCCGAATTTTTCCGGTTTTTTTTAACACATTTACATCTCTAGTCAAGGCACGAGTGCTCGATTTGTAACAAGGTACATCTAATAATTTTTGGTTTATAAACCTGTGTGCTATCTACAGGTTGTTGATTTCAGGCAACACGCCACATCATAATACTTGGCAATATAGAAATACAAGCACAAAAGATGTTGCATTCAAATATATTGTTCGTGGCGTGAAAATATCGAATGTGGCCCATGACTGAAATGCACGCCATAGTATACTCCGAGTCACCGTAGCTTGGAAAATGGCGAAGGGTATACGGTCCAAGTCAGCCAATCGTCGCGTCGGAGGGAGACACGCGACTGTACTCTATCACACTCATTTCGCGCAGTGTTGTCGGAGCCACGGGCTTAAGACAGAGGAAAGCCGCTTTTGTAGGAATTTTGAGTGACTGGCTAACCTGCTAAAAGCAAGAAAATCGACGTCTGATTCACAAAAGAGGGTTTGAGATAAGAGGGCTTCAGCTAACAGTGGAGTTCCTTTTTCACCACTTCTTCAAATGCTGGGGTTACGCTCTCGCCCGTGCAACTTTGGTAAGGGCTCTCACGTGCTTCGTCTCCTTCACTCTGATTGGCTCGAAGGGGACGTAGACTTCGTTCCTAGCCAAGTTATGATGAAACAAGGTGTAGTTTGAGGTACCGGACACTATACAAAAGACGATCATGCGATGAACCTCTTTTTCACTAACCTAAATCAGCAAAGTGTCAGAACAGCTCTTCGTCGCTTTCTAATTTACTCATTCTTCAAACAAAAGATATCCTTGAACGTAGAGTTGTTAGGACACGTCATAAAACTGACCGATCGGTGTTAGGATACATAATTCGAGACTCTTGTGTTGTTGGTTTTATAAATAAAATTAATTTCAAAGTTTGAAGAAAAAAAAGAAGCTGTGCTATTTGTCTTTTTCCTCGAACCATCAATGTCAGTAGCGCAAAGTGTCGCTCTAAAAATGCTCATGCGTGTACATTTTCGCAGAACGTTCGTAGAGCCAATCCCTAATTGAGAGCTTTATAATAGGGGGCCCCAACGCTTGGGGTCTCCTATTCGGTATTGGTTCGGTATTGTTGCTTGCATAATGTTAGTGTGCTTGATGTCCGTGTTTGTGCATGTTTCTTCTTTTTTTATTTGTGTTCTGATGCACAGCCGGGAAGGCACATTGCTGTTGGCTGGGCATCAATAAATAAACATAAAGAAATACACGTAGGCATTAAAGAACCCTGCGACGTGACACTGTGCATGATGTGAGCCCGTGAAGTTTCCCGCTCAGTGCCGCATGGCAGAGTTAGTTTTCGGCTCTGTTATTCGTCGATTGCCCTCCGTAGATCGCACTGCTTGGCACTCATAGTGTCTGCGGAAAAATGGACGCAGACATTCGTTTTCGGGCTGCATTAAGCATTAATTGGGCTTAGCGACTAAAACATGAAACCTACAAAAGTAAAAACAAAAATCGAACAAAAAGTGACTTTTTAATATAATTCTGAATATGCCGACGACTACAGGCCCCAAAAGGTGTTGTTGTTTGAAACATCTTTATTAGAGTAGTGGAGTATGACGAACAGTCCAATGCTCAGCGCGGGTTTCTGTTTCCTCCGCAGAAAGGCAGTGCGCGCAGTGATCATCCTGTTCCCGCTGTTCGGGACTCAGTTCCTGCTGGGCGTCTACCGCAAGCCGCAGCTCTGCGGAGCCTGGGAGGTGTACCAGTACTTCAACAGGACCACCGACGCACTGCAGGTAAAGACAGGCTCGCATCTTGGGTTTTTTTGTTTATGGCTACAGTGCTCCGAGTTATGCAAGTGAATTAAAACTATATTGAGGTAGTTAGTTCATTGCGATCTAGATGACTAAAAGCGCAAAAACAAAGACGAAGAACGTCCGTCCATACAACACAGTCCGTGTTGCATGTGTCTCATCTTCGTCCGTATGCAAGTAAGCTCATTGTTACCTTAATTTCAGCATAGAAGTGGCAGTATTGAAAGTGAACTCTATCTCGAGCTCACTCTAGCTCAGGAGACGATGTGTTCCAAGTCACATAAGAGAAGTCGTTTTTAAACTAAACCTAGTTTAGGAGTGGTTTTGTTTCGAGTTATTTGCATGAGAGAATTAATTATCAAGCTCACTCTAGAATAAAGCAGTGATCGTGTTTGGAAACACATTTAAACCCACCGTAGGCGTGTTTATGTTTAGCAGCTATAGGCTTTGCTTGAGACCATGCTGTTCTATGAACGTGGGGATAAATTCTGCGTTTGGTTGGAGCAATTTTATCGATCCCTCGTTATCAAAAGCCCTTCTTCCGTAAATTATAACTATCGAATTTGGCGTGGCCTTAGTGACATCATGCAGACCCCGGGACATTATTTATAAAGCAAAGTTAAAACCACTTTTAAGGACAATGCGGTGACGTAGTGCTCGTCACAACTCTATCGCAAGTTTTAGAATGCCTTGCCTTACAGTTCACTCGGGGCAACGATAATTTTATCTTCCTTCGATCGGCTCTTCCAGTGAGGAATACACCACATGCGAAATTGTTCGAACGTCTGGCAACACTCTGTGAGCTGCCATTTTTGTTTCATCGAGATTCCTCTGCTGTTTGTCAATTTCGTAGCGTTGTCGATCACAATCGATGCCTACTGCTCACCGTCAACGATCCTCACCCACACTTGCGAGCAAAGGGTTTGTATTGTATAACGCTCTTCTTGCGCATGTACGTGCAAGTCGCCGGTCCGGTCGCTAGTTTCTCGCCGCAGTCAACATTGCGCATGTACACTTCAGCTCCGAATTTGGCTTTGAGTCCCGGCAAAGGCACGGGCGCGGGCGCCTGTTTTTCTAAAAGCGCCTCTCCTGCGCGAGCAGAGCCTTTTTATTCGCGACTCCACGCCTGGCAGACTATAGGGGGCGCGCTGGTCAGGCAAAAATGGCGGACGAGAGGAGGTCGTTTTCGCCGTTCAACACGCGGACCACCATAAATGTCTTCCACTGCAGCGTAAAATCGGTGCTATATATATGAAAGCAAACCGATTTTTCGAAGGTACGGAACGCCTTCTTCTAGTCAGTGCGTAGGAATGACACTGGCGGAAGCATAAAAATTATTACTGGGAACGATGTTTGTTTCTACCGCTGCCTATACGAGAACCAAGCAGCGCTGGCAGACGACGAGAGTCGAAAACGACCTTCTCTCGGAGCTCTCGGCGTCGCCGCTACGCGGCGTCGATTTCGCTGGAGTCGCGGAATACTGGGAGAGTTCGGCGGTCTATTGATCCAGCCGCGAGTCAGGCAACACTGATCAAACAGTCTGGCAACTGTGCGCATCGCGTTCCAGAGTTTCGTTGTCCGCCGTGATGCGCCTTGCGCGTCTCGGAGCCGGCAGCCGCTATCCCGCTAGCGTGGAGCGAGAGACGACGGTGAACATGTCTCGTTCTGGCGCTCTGCGAGGCGTTAGAAGAAAACGTAATGGGGTGCTGTAGTGCCGCTGGGTGCCTCGAACAGCGCGAAAAAAAGGGTTCAGGATGTTCCGGTTCCCGCAAGGAAAAGAAAACCGCAGAAGGCACAAGATCCGGGAGGCCAAAACGAAGAGGGCTGTAAGTGGAAGCCGACTTCGAGTTCTCGATTGTTGCGAGGTAACTTTACAATTAAATTATTTTTTGCGTTCAACGCGTTTTATTTTGACTAAAACTGTGCAGCGACTTGGTGTGGCAGCGTCAGGTGAGAGTGTCCGTTGATCACATAGCTGTTTCCTGTCGCGCGAGACTTGATACTTGCGAGCGGCCTAGCTTGCAAACTTTTGAACTGTAGTATACTGCATTTCAGTGTAACCAGCGCGAGTAGGGTGCCTTCAAGGTGCGCTTCGCTTGGGGTGATGACATCTGGCCATTTTGTTTCCTATTCTACTTTTTATTTTTTGTTGTGCAGCACGTGTGAGCAGAGCGCGTCCCTGCACGCGCTCGTGGCGCTGACTGTGCTACGGCGACATTTTGTTTCCGGCGATTTCTTTGTATTTTCTTGGTGAGCGCGTGCTGTCGGCATCGGGTACTACTAAGGGTGGCATCACCCTAAACAGAAGACCATTGAGGCACGCTAAGCGCGAGCGGAGCCGATCGCTGCAAGCGCGTGCACGTCGCGCTAAACGACGCGTGCAGTGTACTAGTGCACGCGCTCCGTCGGCGCGTTCAAAGCATGCAGCTCAGCTTTCTGCAGCTTCCTCTACGCTTAAGTTTTTAGAACCGGCCTCGCAGCTCCAGCTTCGCCGTCTCGCAAGCGGTTTTGTTTCGCTAGCGATAACTTTATTTTAATATTTTTTTGAGTGCGCGCGTAACAAATACTTACATTTCTGTCATCCCTTTTTTTTTTAAGTTGCACTTTATAGACAGTGAGAATTCGAAAAGGGTTTGTCGCTATGATCGTAAAAAGCTCAGGCACCACGCGCAATGACGACGCTGTTTCTTCACAGCAAACCAAACAATGTCCGCAAACCCCCAAAAAAGACCGGCAGGTGAAGAAGCACGCCGGAAAATCACGATCGATCCGCCGTATTCCGTACAACGGTGCGCAAACCTTGTGATGTGCTAAACAGTCGGAGAGCGGTCCAGACAATCAAACTTGCCCACTGAAAAATGCGCACTAGGCCGCTGAGCTGTGTCGGACGTCGGGTGTTTTTGAGCGATTCTCCATTTATAAATGAGTGCCGTTCGTACGTAATGTGGCGGTTTCTTTGCTACTTCTTAGATGAATAAGGCACGGAATCACGAAATGCTTGTTTTCCGACTCCTTTCCTTACGCCAACAGCAAGCGAACTGGCAAAACCTACCACGCCACTTGCCGGGAGGCACGTCATGGCGGAAGCGGAACCCGCTGAATCTGCTAAACCTGGCGGGCCGTGAGCCCTCTCCACCCGCCGAACTCTCCCAGTATAAAAGGCTCTGTGCGCGAGTGCTTGTGCGAATGAAGGATTCTTCAGAACTACGCCTACGACCACTGGCCTTGACCAGCACCGAGGTTATCTGGTGAGACGAAGCATGCTCTTCGGCGTCCAACTAGATGGCGCTAGGCATTTCGCATATGGGAGGTCCGAGGATGTGTACGTGATGCATAAGCAGACCAGCACTTCGGAAACCCGGCTGTACTACAACAGCCTAGGCAGTTGTCTGCTGTTTGAAGCACGAGCGGGGGCCCCCGACGCTGCCTTACGAGCGGCGGTTCGACGACACTGTGAACACGAGTGCGTGCAGAGCGTGCGGACCCAAGGCAAAACGGTGGCACACGTCGTTCTAGATCGTTGGAGTCTCCAGCCAACTCGGCCACAGGGCAACGGATGACATCTTCGGACCCCCCTGACGCTCGCTGATACGTTGGGATTCCTTAAACCATCAGGGAAACCTCAGCAACCAGACGAACCGGGTCGGGGTGAGCATGCAGACAGGCCTGCTACGAGGTCGAACGCGATCTTCAGCAGCCTGCACAGGTCTACAGTAGAGGCGGCCTAAAAAGCTTGAGAATTGGTGGAAAGTATGTACATCATGGGAACTTAAGACCCACGGGGTTCCAGGCTTGGGCACGAACTCAGTTCGAGCCCGCCAGTTACAAAGGGAACAATCATCATCCTCATCATCATCACGGTCTATTAAAAGCCATTCTTCTTTATGCGTTTTCTCCCGCAATGGCAAAGAGACATTTACCATTTTGCACTAAGACTGCGTGGTCATTGGTGAGCGATACCGACAATCAAAGCGACTGTTTCATCTATATGGTATTTGTGGCCTTTCGCTCGTTATGCAAAGTCCTCGCTGGCAAATAAGATAAAAACAAGATAAGTTTAATAAAGGTGCAACGTAAACCAAAGTAGAACAGGCCATATTTGCCGGGGCATGTTTACAGCTTGGTACTCCTAGATAAAGAACTGTGCAAAAGTAGACATCATTCAGTGCACATTTTTGACGGTCTATTTGAAATCCGACGTTCGTCCCAGTCTCTTGGTTCACGACTAAACCAAGCGCACTTGTCTCTTCTTTGTCTCTACTGTCACTTCTTCTTTTGACAACCGCCCTCCTCCTCCAAATGAATGGATGACGACCTCAAGGACATGTTAAGCTGCCTGGAATGCCGATGAACGAGGGATGTAATGCCTAAGGTGGTTACGAAGCGCTTTGAATGCTTAATTTCTATGATTTGACCTCCCATTGCAGTCACGAACTCTAAATGTCATGGGGCCGAGCTGGCGGAGGACTCATCAAGGTCTTCTTTAGCGTGGAAGAAACATTTCTGCCCGGCTCTTTTTCCGAAGATGTCGGTGTACCAGAACCAAGTCCCCTCACCGTGCAGGGGATGGTGGTGATGATGGAGCTTTGCGTTCTGTGTCTGGTCTTGCGCAAGCAGGATGAAATCCCGAGCTTTCTTCCTCACAGCTTGAAAGTGTGGTTGAGAACTATTTGTCAAGTGCTTTGCCCTTCGGTTTCAATCAGCGATAGTACCGGCTTCGCAAAAAGAACGGGGGAGCGTCTATACACTATCTTCAATGAAGAGAATGCGCTTCTTGATTGTTCAGCAGTGTTCATGGCAAAGGCTCCGTATGGCGCAAGTGCGTCCCGGTTGGTGTGTTGGTCATTGGTGTACTTCGCGAATATGCCGGTGATGGTACGGTTGGTTCTTTCAACAAGGCAATTTGTTTGAGGATGATATCGCGCTGCTTGGGCGTATTGAAACCACGCGTTACCCTTCTCGGGAAAACGGAGGGAAAGGAAAGGCGAGGCGCGACAACTCACGATGAATCGAGAGACACCGTGTCGAACAACAATTTGTTGTCGCAGGAATTGAACAATAAGGTCGTTTGTCGGACTTAAAGCTGGGCGTAATTCCACCCATTTTTTAAAATAGTAAATGGCGATCAAAACATGTCTGTTACCACTTGGTGTACGTGGAAATGAACCGAGATGGTCGATGCCAAGAATTTCGAAGGCTGTTTGAGGGAACGGGACAAGTTGGACGCTACATTTTGTGATGAGGTTTGAAGTTATTCGTAACTGACATTTTACGCACGATGTCACGGATTTGGCGAAGTCCGTGCTACCTCGTTTTCACCTTTAATCTTTTAAGATTTTTTGAAAAGTCTTGTCAATCGCGGTATTGTCTCCCGTCTTCTTAGTGCGCAAGAAAAATGGGACTGTTCGTTTTGTGTTGATTACCGAAAGATCAAGAGCATTACAAAACAGTACATGTATTCATTACCTCGCCTAGATGATTCCATTGGTAGACACTATGTAACATAAGGCACCAGTTAATGTAAAACCCTCATCTTTTGTCAGGATACTGGCAAGTACCTCTGAACTACGAAGATGCTGAAAAATCAACGTTTGTAACTCCAGCCGGGCTCTATCAATTCACGGGCCTACCATTGAACCTTGCCATGCGCCAGCCACTTTTCAAAGTTTTATGAATATTTTACTAGGTCACCTCAAGTGGACTATGACCTTCGTTTACCATTGCGACATTATCCTGTATGGGAGAACATTTCATGAGCACACTCGGCGACTGCAGCTTGTTCTCGGCGCACTTCAACGGCCTAACTTACGGATTAAACCTCAAATGTGCTCCATCGGATTTTAAGAGGTCCTATACCTTGGATCTCACTTTCAAGGAGCAACTCGACCCTATAAAGAAAGAATTGGTATCAAACTACCAACCACGACCCGTCTCTCTGCAGTCAAGAACTTTATCAGCTATGCGCCCTATTTTCGGAGGTTTATCCCGCAGTTGCCACCAAATTGTAACGGTTTATTCAAGGTTCGACTGACGCTCCAGTTCCCTGGTTCACAACTCCAACGAGCCCACTTGTTTTCTTCCTGTTCTGTCTCTACTGTATCGTCTTATTCCGACTGTTACAATACCTAATATTGGATATGACGGACGGCAAATCGGTTGTTACCGAGGCAAGCCGGATGGTTGCGCAGTACTTGGGTCCAGTGCGTGAACCGCGTTTGACCGTAACGCGCCCAGAACCTTTTGGAACTGGACAGATGGCAATAAAGTCACCAAGATTTTCTAATAGAAAGAAAAATATAGGCTGCTTTTATTTCATAAATTGATATGCCAAAATGAAGTTTCTAGTTTCCTAACCTCACGTGCTAGTTCCTGTGTCTAGTAATGGTGTGTACATTTAATAAAATTCTAACCATATTTCGCGTCGTATTCCTTTAGGTAACAGCGTATATTAACTCTCGCTGATGTTAGCTTAGAGTCTAAACACAGCTTTTTGAAGTTTAATATATTTCTTGAAAGCCTTTTTTTTTTTGCACTGTTGCCCCCAGGACAGTTTGTGTCCCGTATCGTTCCTGCGCGAGTCACCTTAAATATCGCTTGTCTCGTGATTTCACAGACCGGCCATTTTGTCGCGGAAGTTTCTTTTATGTCCAGTCCTAATGAGGGTACATCGCCACCAACACTGCGCTGGTTCTTTTTTTTTTTGTACGCTTTGTGAAGACTCTTTTCGGAAGAATAGTGGTGTAATCGCCCACGGAGACACACCATCTGGAATACCCATCGGTAGACGCAAACTAGAAATGCACTACATGTTCTTTTCGCTTCATGCGTCCAGAGTTCGGCGGCGCAAAGGTTACCAGATCGATAAAGCATGGACGTCTATCTTATTGACATCTCTAATTGGAGATCCCTGCGTTCCTTTTACCAACTCGTGTGCATCTCCCTGTAATTAGGGAGACGTTGCTCGTTTCTTCGTGAGATCTTCGGAAGGCTGGACGTTTTTGATTTCCTCGGAAGATCGATCGGTTTATGTTGTGCTCCTTGCTTTCGTCTGTCAGACGGTAATGAGGAGGACCATCTACAATCATCAAGAGTCCCCTGTCAGTGGAAGGAGACGCTCTCTTTAGTGCGCTGTAAACTTTTTCTGAGAAAAAGACGTGGACATCAAAGTGCCATAGAGATGTCAGCCTGGAATAATTTTCCTAATTGGCTGCCTTGTACAGATGAGGGATCTGGGGAGCCCAAGAAGAGAAGAAGGAGCATAAGAGATCGGCGTGCTCTTTTTTAGTTTATTTGGAAGAGCTCAAGACCTGAGAATAGACATTAATGTGGATTCCGCACATGAACTAAAACTATCAAGGTTTTATTGTAGATTATATATGTGGAAAGTTTTAAAACGAAATAACAAATCATGTTCAAAAACCGTTACACAGTGTACACACAATGTTTGCAAATTTACTCGAGGGGAAGCGAAGTCGAAACATCAACGGTTACGCTTTGTGTACCCAAATATTCAATCACTCTAAATACACAGCTGCACGCGGAATGCTTTTTCGCTTGACCATGAACAGTTCGCGATGTTGGTAGACTCGAGCCGGAATATAAATATGTTGAAATTTGGTTTTTTCCGACCTAAGCGCGGTGCACTGCCTGAACCATATATAAAACGTAGTGGTATTCAAGGCTAGGCTTATCATCACCTCGCGAATTCCCATAAAATATTTGACGTTTACATTCTAAATTAACAAAGAACACCTAGCATGTACGGTCCTATCGATAACTTAGAAGACTATATTAGTCTAGAACCGATGAAAATGTTTTTAACGCCAGTATTATCTCAACTACTCGCTTCTGTCACCGTAATATGTCTTCGTCCAGTGCAGTCATTATAATGTCAAATCATTTTAATGTAGCGGGTAAGCAGGATGTGTTAGGGCCTGAAAACACGTACTTGCACAAACAGCGAAGAGTCTGTTTGCACCTGAAACAAGAAAAGAAAAAAAGCGCTTGTTCATTTTTGTGATGCAATCCCTCGCTCACTGTGCAAGGGAACAGATTGTTAGCCTGGCCATACACGTGCGTACATAGCAAAATCAGATTATCTAAAAAAAGGAATGTGAGCGGATGTGTTCTCGGCGTAAACATTTTAGCTAATTATTCGTAGAAGGGGTCCAACGAGGGTCGGAATCAATCCCCGGGGATGGATGTTTGTGCGGTAAGGTTTGTTTATTTGCGCCGTTTAGTCAGAGTGCAATCCCGAATGCAAACTCGGAAAGCTTTTCTTGTTTGAATTGTACCGGGATGACCACGTGTCTGACAATAAGGGTGACCACGCGCCGGAGCCTGAATTTTTTATATTCAGTTCGCTACAGCCGCTGCACTATTTGAGCGGTCCGAGTCGAAACGAGTCGGCTGCTAAAGTCCGTCCGTCCGTCGCCATTGCAAATGAATGCTGTTTCTGCCGAGTCCGAAGCTTTGCATTAATGATGACACGGCAGAGCGGCTCGATTCGCGCTTCATATTAGAAAACTGCACCCGCGCCCTTTTTGGCTCACATGTTTGAAAGCCTGTATACGCGTGCGCATACATATTTCCTTTTAATACCACGGAGACCGCAGTTCTTGCTTTTCAAACGAAGAGAAGGGGCTCCGTGTCGTCGCAATCGGGCACTACACTTTCCGCGATACCAAAATTTTAAATTCTGGAGCCTGCAAACCTTTTTCTTTTGTGTGTTTCGTAGATTTGTTGGTTGCGAGATGAAAGGAGTTCATGTCGGTATACAGTCATGCCTCGTTCATACGGAACCCTTTAATATAGGTACCCCGATACATTATGTACAAAATTTTCGAGGCAAATTTGGTGAATACGTAGTTTTTTCTATCGTTGATATATGAACAACTTAGATTTTGTACGTTTTTTCTTTCTCTCGTCGGGAGCGAAGGTGTACACAATACCGGGACAACACTCTAGCACCTTTCGGATATTTGGGGTTTGTTGCTTTCGCTATCTTGGGTTTCCTTCCAAAGCCTTTTGCCTCGATCGTGCGTTTGTCGTTCTTGTACACTTAATCGCGTTTCTTCTTTTTCTCGTTTCGTGTTTTCCACGCAGGGGTGCTTCGTCGCGCTGCTCTTCTGCTACCTGAGTGGAGAGGTGGGTGGAAACGCAAGTCTTAAATTTTGCAAAGCAGATCCTTGCAGTTTTCTCTTTGAGGATTTTGACTGTCGTGTGTGTGTGACTGTGTGCCATCATAACGGACAAAGAATGTCTTTTTCGCTGTTGTTAACTGCAAGGGGCAGACACTAGGAACAGATAAGACTCTTGATACTAAAATGTTTGAGTACGCAACTGGGATTTTAAGGAACAAAAAGATGCCGACTGTCTCAAGAAGCTCTCGTAAATCCTTTGATGTTTAAGTAAGGCTCTATTATACGTCCCTTTCTATGATATCCTCTTCTTTCTTTTCTTTTTGTTTTTTGAGACGAGGGCGGTTTTTTTGAGCCCTGACAGGAGCACAAGATTCTGTTGCCATCGCACGTGTCTGTTGTGCAATAGAACAAATATATTTGCTGGTTCGTGTTTCTTTTTTTCCTCGAGAGGGACTCTGATTACACAGTGAACCGTCGGCTTGTTTTCTCGACTTTTGGCGGTAAATGCAGCTTCTGAAACGAACAAATCCTTTAAGCTTGCTTCATTGCTAAATTCGACAAAAAAAAAAAAAACGCGTGGTTGAACTAATTTTTTTAACCTGCAAAAAGTAAAGTAATTATTGTTTCGGGTGTTTCTGAAGGGTCCATGCCGAACGACGATGGGAGTGTGCGCACGACCGCATGAGAGCCATCAAATCTTTTACGGTCATTCCTCAGCACCTTTGAACAACTTATTTTTTTTACAAATATATTAAACGAAACTGCCGACAGAACATACGGAGGTCTACGTATTGTTCTGCAAATCGCGTCTACGAAAAAAACAACAACAAAAAAAAACACTACGACATCGGGGGGACAAGTACCAGAAACAACAGTTTGAGGTTGAAATGAGTAGCCTTACACATCGAATTTTATAATTCGATCTACTACTCTTGACAGGGACAGCTTAAAAATTGCGGGAAGGAGGGGGGCGGGGGGGGGGGAGCAAGTCCGAAACGTCTTAGTGTTACTCCGCAGTCAGTGAGGTTGATATATTGCAGTCGGTGAATATCTAAGAGGCGCGTGGAGTGGTTGAAGATGTTCAGGTTCCTTGCTCTCTGATTCGTTCTTCGGCGTTTTTAATCAGCGAATTCCGCTTCTCATTAATTGAGGAGCGATAACAAAATTCCTGGGAGTGAGTGTTATTTCATCTTTTTTTTTCTCTGTCTTTGGGCCATCTCGAGGCTTCCTAAGCCCTAAAGTCACCGAAGAGCTGCGGCAAAATATTGATTGCCATCGATACTTATAAAACCTTCACATTCTACTAAAATATCCACCTCTGAGTACGCCTACGAAGTATCCAATCAAAAATATTAATTTACTTCCGAGAAAACGAATTTTGAAGTTTACACCTACACCTCCGAATTACTTGCCTATACTCTGCTGGCAACACGGAGCAGCGGCGGCGGTGGGACAGATCGTGACGTCAAATGTTGTATCCCAGAGCAGACGACGCTAGGTCGAAGCCTTCGCGTCGTGCTTCTCGCGTTCTTGGAAATAGTTCGCACAGGACTATCAAACAAAACCTTCTATAAATTATTCTGCTTTCGAAGCGGCATCTGGGAACATATATATATGTCAAGGGCTGCGCCAGTGCAGTCACGACGGATGCTTCCATCAGAGGCGATAACGGCGGATCAAATGCGGATGGCGAATCGTCTGGTGTCACGTACTATAAATCTCGTGACATTTGCTGGTCGCTATTTGGCTTAGACAAGCTCGATGAATCGTAGTCTTTTGTTTCCCACGGGCAACGGCTTTCTGACGAGTTCTGACGACTTCTGACGCCGGGTGACACGGGCTCCAGCTGCCCGTGTGGTGATGTTTATGCAACATCTGACGTCACGACAAGATGGCGGATTAGTAGAGTTACAAGTTAGTTTCGGTTTTATTGATTTTCTACAAATAGATTTATTTAAAACAGTTTCGGAGTGTGTTCTTCGCTTCTCTAGGCCATATTTCTTGTGTTCTTTCAGAAAATATGTGCTTAAACGTTCAACTCTTGCCTTACGATTCGGCCGTCGACGTTCTTCCTGGCTAATCCAGCACTCTGACTGCCTAATGAGCGATATTGAGATACCACGAACTCGCAACGCCTCGCGTTTCCTAGGTTTGCGTTGACTATGGACCTTCCCAAACATCGCCTTCTCCGTGCTGCCATCTTGGTTTGCTGGGCTGTGTAAGGCCTTATAAGCATGCGTTGCTTTTTTGTTGTGCGGTAGATCAGACACTGCACCTGCGTCAACAGCTCAGTGACGAGACATTTTTCGCCCGGTTGATGAGCGCTGGAAAGACCCATTCGCGACTCCAGCGACCTCTAAGGGACACCCCTTTATCGATAAAATATGGCGGTCTAAAGCAGGTCGTGCCGTGCCATGTGCCAGCTCGAACCAACACCGCTGAGGTATATCAGCAAGGAAGCACTGGACTCAAAATGGTTTCCCCGCTTTTTATCCTCCACGTTTCGTACCTGCGGCGACGTGTTGGCGTAGGCGAGCTTCCGGAGGCTTGACTTTCTTCGAGGAAGCGACGAAAAAACTGCCTACTCTCCTTCCACGGTGCTGATGAACGTTGATAAGCGCGGAATGTCTGATTTACGCGGATGAGTAGGTTGTGTTCAGAGCAACCTGGAAACAATTTGATATTACAGTGACGACACAGTCACCGGGACAACTGTTCCATCGCGCAAAAAAACACCGACATCTAATCACAGAAGCCACAAGAGACGAGCAGAAATCGCGAAAGGACGTGCTCCCGCCATGGAGTTCAGTCTTTTTTCCGCTAGCTGCCGTCCATCTTGCTGGAGTCGCGAATAGCCGGTCAGTCACTCGCCTCTCAGTGGAGGCGCTTCTTTCTTCTGCCTATCCATTCTTGGTTTACTCCATTACTATGGGCCAAGAAATTAAGGGAGAGTAGAAGACGGGAGTTCGCGGGTACGTCAGAACGCTGAGCTCTGGTTACAATGTTTAGTGGGAAGACGGAAAGCTAGATGGCCTTCGTTTCTATGCTCACTGTTCGAATGCCAGACGCCGGCGTTTGGCACTCGAACTCGTTCCAAGTGTGAGTAGAGACAGAGGCAGCTAGCTTATGGGTCTACCCACTAATCCTACCAATCAGAGCTCGACGTTCTGACACCCCCGCCTGCTCTCGTCTCCTCCGCCCCCTCAGTTTCTCGGCGCATAAAAGATAGGTCCAAAACCATAGTCTTTGCGGCCGGGCACTCAATGGCTCTGTCGTCGAACTGCCGGGCTTTGGGAGTATAGAGGAGGCAATGCCAAAACTGAAGAGCGCGTTTCTTTCAGATGTCTTTTAACTCGTATATTTATCTCTTATCAAGTAGTATTTAGGAAACGTTCGACCCGTTTATGTACGTTTCCTTTCGCAACAGGTGACAGGCGCGCCGCTCAGTCCCTAAAAGGTAATGGCGGCATAATAATCAACTGAGCTATCGAAGCCCCGTGCTGTTTCTCCTTACTTGTGCGACATCTCGTGCAAACAGGCGTGTAACATGAGGCTATGAAAGTACGAATCAATAAAGGCCTGTACATTCTTTCTACTGACGTCATATCTGCAGTCGTTGTGGTGGCCTTGGTGACGAGCAGGTACCTTTTACAGCATACCTCAGCATATGCAGCATGCATTGTATTTGTTTTCCTCCGCAACGACAAGTAAAAATGCAAACTAACACGAAAAAAAGTCATGGTAAGCGTCTGTAGTGTTGCAAAGTAGGATCCCTCTGCCTCTAGCACGTGCTCATGGCTTTTCGTCGTGCTGGGGCTAGAACACTGGAGGCAGAGCTTATCTACTGCAGATATCATGTTGCTTGAAACAGTCTATAGCAGGGCTGCGCAAGAAGAAAATGACGCGGGCCCAAAAAAATTACGTTTTGAACTACGCAGAGTTTTAATAACTGGCAGAACAGGTTTTCAATATCTGGCATCATCGCACTGGTTGCCGCCTTGAGCATATCTCGCAGTGTCATGTACTTGGGACACATGTTGTGCACCCCCGGTCTGCAGTTTGTGGAGAGTTGTCTAGAGACAGTACACTATAATTAAAGCCTGTAAGTTCACTTTCCTTGTGAGCACGGAGTCGGCCAATCACGGCGACCGATTGAAGAATTCAGGAAAATGAAGAAGCTCAGAATACGATTAAACTTTAAAAAATGCGATTTGCGAAGGGTCAATGAGAGAGTGAAACGTCGTGCTCATTCTTTCTTCACACATCGCATTTCATTGGCTGTTTCCGTATACTACAAAGAAGTGAACTCCCATATTGTTATAGAGTGGAGGCTTGAGGAAGGACGGCGAACGGAGAGGACTAGAGTCGCAAAGTAAGTCACGCTCTAGAGTCACTGCACTTCAGCCATATTGGTGAGTGGAATAAATATTACCAGTTGTATCAGCTGTCAAAGACGTGCCTGACAGAAGATGCAAGCATTGCATTGCGCCTCCTTATACGACAGTGTTTGCTTTCCTGATGATTTTTATTGCACCACCATAAGGAAACACTTATATTTTAACGGTATTTTTTTACGGCTAGAAGACGACCACATAGTTTTATTTCTGGCAGTTGCTCCTGCTGAGAAAAAGAAAACGATATCACGATGATCGCAATTCAGAACCACAGCTGGCGCTAACGAATCCCGTGCGGCTCAAACCACCAAAATGGTGGCGCCAACGAGCCGCTGGAGCGTAAATCAATGTCACGTGATGCCAACAGACAAATGACAGTCGCAGGGGAGTCGGACATTAAAAGAAAGGAGTGCCAGAACTCTGACCATAGTTTCCTAACGACTTTATATTTGACAAGCGGATACTCTCGAGATAGAAGTCTCGGTGTTACTGTCGTTGCTGCATTAACGAAAATCATACTCGTCAGCATACTGCCTTATTCCAACGCGAAAAACGAAATATGCTGACCAGAGCCCTCATGTTAGGAAACTGGGGACCGAAGCACCAAGCCTCTAAAACCGTGGTCACACCGCTGATAAATCATACAAAGGACAGTCTGCAAACGCAGGGGAACGCGTGTCACCTCGAGATCCGTGTTTCGAATGCCGCATAACAATGAGTTCAAAGGGAAACTTGGGCACGCGGAATTCGAACCACGGCAATTGAGCAGACTCGCGTTTGCAGACTTCTTTTGGCTTGGAGGTTTCCAGGCGTCTTGACCCCGGCTTAAGAGTCTAGTTGACGCCGCATCCGGCTGAGACAGTCCACTGTGCTCGCAGGTCCAGACTCACGTGGCTCGCTCGTTCGACCGCGTCAAGCTGCGCTACAAGATCGCCCGCGAGAGCAGCCTGCGGCGCTCCACTCGGACCAGCATTCGCATGTACGCCTTCGGCAACAGCCAGGATCCAAACGTGTCTTTGCAGGCCCAAGATGCAAGGTGCGTCTGTTTGCCAACTCTGCTGGTGCCTCCCGAACAACAACGCGTTACTTTCAAAAAAAGAACAATCATTACTCGTTACTATATCCAAATTTTGAAATGTAACTGAAGCTGGTTGTCGTCCTTAAGATACCTAAGGGAGGTTGGGAGACTTTCAGGGAAACTGGACTCCACAACGCCCTTCAGATCTTGCCATCGAGTGAATGAATACGAAGGGTGGCCTCACTCTCGTTTTATATGTAACGCGTTCACACCAACTGCATCAACGAACTCTCGCGTGTCCGTAACACGCGCTTGATGTTATAGCCAATGAGAAGGTGAGAACGGCAGGAAGGAGTTTCAATCGTCCCGCCTCCAGCGCGAGCTTCCCCTACCTTGACAACACCTCGAGTTTCCAAGTGCGCAGGCGCAGACATTGCACAGCGGAAGGCAAGGAGCGCGTCCTGGAGGCCGGGTGTTCGAAAGGCACACCCTGTCGTTCTCGTTCTGTTGGTGACTATGCGGACAGAAACTGAGGGAGAGGAGGAGACGAGGGCGCGCGCGAGGACGTCAGAACACCGAGCAGGTGGTTGGAATGATTAGTGCTGGGTAGACGCCAAGCTAGCTGCCTTCGTGTCCTCTGCGCTCATGGAACGCGTTAGAACGCGAAACGCCGGCGTCCGGCTTTCGCGTTTTAACGCGTTGGACGAGTGGAAAGGAGACAAAGGCAGCTAGCTTGGCGTCTACCCAGCACTAACCATTCCAACCACCTGCTCGGCGTTCTGACGTCCTCGCGCGCTCTCCTTTCCTCCTTTCCCTAGTTTCTGCACGTATAGTCCGCTTTATCTCTGACATGCTCTAACCTTTGTTCCGGTTATTTTTCTCCATGCAGGTTATAACCGGGCAACCGGTGGGAGTCAAAGCGGCTGGACGCCATTGCCACGATTTAATGATGTCAAATGTTACTACTGTCTTCTGGCGCCTTCGGACCAATGGGGTGCTGCGTACATTCGAGTGGTCGCGCGCACGACGGTTCCAGATGAAGACACCCCTAATCCTGCGTTCATTTCCATGAAGGACGAGACGGAGCTGGACGGCCATTACTCGTTTCAGCTCATGTCCAGGCGCAGTGGATGCTACGACGTAAGGGGACCAATAAATCAGCGTCGAAAGCGCAACTTACTAGGACTTTTTCTGTGTGGGGTTGGTTCTGCGACAAGAGAACAGTTACATAAACACGACGAACACCATGATGGTGCGCTCTTGACGCTGTTCGATTGGTCCCTCCAGCTCGTAGTGTCGGCTGCGCCCGGACTCGAGGCGAAACAAAAGCACAGGACCACTAAATAATCTATGCATCGAAGTAACGACATTTCGGACATCTTGGTGCTTCGAACCATTGTTGGCAGCTATCTTGTAGCTTTATCTGAAAACAGAGGAAACGATTTTCCATCCTCCAGAAATGTGGAAACAGTATTCGACACAGCAACACAATATGGCGCTCAGCTTCATGACACTCACGGCCAAAAAGCTCAGAAGGTCGCTTTTTTTGAGTGTGTGTGTTAATTGTAAGGAACGCCATTCGCGTTCGCTCTGCACGACGCACCAAAATAGCGGCACCAGGACAACGATTTGGTGCACCGAGTGCCGATACTTGAAGCGTAGCTCATTTAGTGTTCTGGGCTTTACCGAAAACAATATAACAAAATACGTTACTCGTTACTTGCAAATAAAAGGAACGCGTTACCGACCTACCCTCCGACCTCAAAATAAAAGGAACGCGTTGCCGCTACCAATCAAAACTAACGAATGTTACTTTCGCGTTACGTGTTCTTATATTAATTTAAATGTTTTAGTGCTTTGACGTTATATGTATGCATAAACGCCTTATTAAGAAAATAACGTAGTGGGAGTGTTTGCGTTTGTAAACGTGAGGCAAAATTGTTAAGGTACATAGGATGAGCGCAAGAATTAAAATAAATTGGCGCCCAGAAACACACACACAACAACAACAGAAGTTTAAGTGTTTTTTTTAGGGTCTTGGGAAGATGTAACGAGGAACATAACCATGTACCTTAAGTGCCGTTCACACTCTTGCAACCGAGTAAGACCGAGAGAGACAAGACCGGTTTTTAAGCCTCTTGCGACGTCTTAGGACCGGATGCGCTGCAGGGGAGCTGGCACTAAGACGTCGCAAGAGGCTTAAAAACCGGTCTTGTCTCTCTCGGTCGTACTCGGTTACAAGTATGTGAACGAGCCCTTACCAGTTACTCGAAATAAGTAACCGAAGTGCGTCATCCGCTACGTTTTGAGAATGTAAGTACGTTACCACGGTTACCGAAAATAGTAAAGGCGTTACCTCCAGCAGCCTGTCTATTTAGGGACTCGAGCAATTACGGAGTTCGGAGTAGCGTTACTGTATTGTCGTCGTGGCTATCTATTTCTTGTCTGCTTAGAAAACAACCACAAACATTTCGGGGAAAAAACGAACATTAGGCACAGGGCGCAGTCGCTAAATGTTTGTGCAGTTCTCGGAAAAAGAAAAATGATTGGCCTAAAGATGCGTTATTGTGCAGTGAGACAAGGTTTCGACATATACGTTTCAACAAATACTCTACAATGGCATGGCTAAAAAAATCTCCTATACATTATCACACTGTTTACAAACAAGCCACCGTTTGCCCACACCGGGTCCGGGGACTTCGCGTGTGTAGAAACCAAATTTGGGAGCGGTGAAGCGTCTGCGTCTGCGCCTGCGCAGTGCCGACAGCAGCGGCACCTCAGTGGCGTCACGTCGGAGAGTCGGGTTAGTCTTTAGAGCTTTCCAAGAATCGCCTTCAGGGCGCTGCCATCTTTGTCTCCTTATGGGTAGGGTTTCGTGATATTGGGTAAATCAGAAAAAACTCCGAAAAACACCCGCCGGTGAAATTTTGGTAAATTCAGATTTATCCTATAAACTCTGAATTTGGATGTGCCAATGCCCCTCCCCCAAAAAAAATTAAAATAAAGAAAGAACGTATTTTACAATTAAGTTGGATCAGCGTAGAGGGTCAATGGTCCCGGGAAAATGCCACCACAGTTATCTTTCAAATCTCCGATCATTCACAAAAGGGGTGTTACCGCTTATCTCGTTAAGGTTCCGGACGACATGCCATTGTACTTTCATGTCACGACAAAAGCCTTTGTATTGGTTTCCAGTTTGGGCTATACTATTTGTGCTTTAAGAGAAAGGAGAGGTTGTGTTTTTGTAAGAGGGAAAGAGTATAGACAGTAGAGATTGCATGAAATAGGGAAGAGGGACAGTTGAAACTTCCCTAGTACATCATTTTATTTTCCACCTCGCGCGGCCGCGGGGTAGCATAAAACAGGATAGGATGAATACGTGCTTCCCAGCCAATACCTCCAGGAGTTTATTTTTAAGGTATCGACGTTTATTGAAGCCACAGATGTGTGCAACTTTTGCTGTGGGACAACTTAATGTTTTCAATGGCAGTGGCACCAACGCCAAATCCAGGTTATAAAATATTAATTGATATAAGCGCGTTTTTTTATTATTTTTTAAATCTAGGGCACGTTTACAGCCGAATAGTATTTATTTATTGGTCATAGGATACACTGCGATATTAAGCTCCGAATTTCGGAAATTTTAGAATTAAAAACACAAAACTCCTATAAACTCCGAATTTTCGGAAATAAGTGAACTCCGTAAAACACCCTTCGATTCTGAAGAAAAATTAACACCGAAAACACGGAATCCTACTGAAGGTCTTTGGAAGGCGTTCTGAGCGTGCCCAGCGGTTCTCTCTCACGAAATATGACACGCCGCGTGTGCGTTCGCAGCGCACTGACTTCACGTTTAATAGGCGCTGGAAAGGTCTACACTCACTGAGACATATGGAAGCATAGGGCGTGCCTTATTGTCTTGGCGCTTCTTGCTTTAAGCTTCCGTGTTCTTATCGGCCAATGCGCCGCTAGACGTCGTTGGCAGCGCAGAGACAATAGTGAGTTTTAGTATTGAGTATACGTGCAAACGCCAGCACTGGGCGTTTGCGTTAGCGTTGCGTGTTCCACACTGAGCGTGCTCGAAGCTTCAAACTACGTCTTGGATTGGCGAATGGCGGCGACGGGCATGCGAAGGCTACAGCATGCAACACTAACGCAGACGCACAGCGCTTGCGTTTGCTTCTATACGCATTACTAAAACTCGGTATTATAAGACGTTTGGGACTCGCCGCGCAATGCGTTTATTAAATTGTCGATGTAAATCAGCTTTGCGTTCAAGTACCTACATCTGTTTGAGAGTCGTAGTTGTAATGAACAAAGAGAAATACACCGCAATGGCCGGATGGGTAGAACCCTATTGAAAATAGTTGGTCAAAGAGAACCGCCAACAAGCCGCTCCACAATGTCAGACGGTAACAATCTTGTAAACTCGCGAAGAAACAAAAAAGAGAACAAAACGGCAATATTTTTTTCCTTTTTTTCCCGAAGTATTGAAGTGAACCTTCCAACCTTGCAATAAAATACTTTAAAAAAATAAAACAGAACAAGAAAAAACATGCTGTTTGTGGGTGAAACTTTTCATACGATGAACTGTAGCTCATCTTAAATTTTAGGGCACATCCACACTTCAAAAACTCTCTTGCCGCGGGCCGAATTTACTGCGGCGGAGTAAGACGGCGCGCTTCCAATTTGTTGCCAAATGCCGCGTCGTGGCGCCCGCAGTTTCTCGCAGGCACCAGAGCAGACTGCCCCTGACTCGAGCGGTGTTCGAAAAACTGCCCTCGCAGACTACCTCTTGCAGGTAAGCTCACCCGCAGCGCCGATGAAATATCCAACATTATCTCGGCGATACGAGAAGGCAATAATAAAATAACGAGCAACTAGAGACGACTCGCGCCAATTTTATTCCACAGATACTCTATGTGGGCACCGTGATTCTGTGTAGATACCTCCACCTGCGTTCCAAAACAGTAAGTGCGTCGCTGACGCTGGCCGTCGGCGATGCAGCAGACACCGCCATCTTGCCCTCGCGCACTCCACCCCCAGCGCACTCCAACATGCCGGAAACGTTACGCGGCGCGTGCATCGCTCAAAATGGCCACGCACTGGAGCCTATCTTGCAAACCTGTATAGGCCCCTTTCGAAAGGCTGCCTTCCGTTGGCAGCTGCGAAAACCCTGCACAATGGCGGACTAGAACCTCAACATCACGGCGCACTTGATGCGTTTGGTTGGATGAGGAGGTCAAAATATACACGCAGAAAAAAGTGATGAACGCAGTTACTTTGCACTTTATGACTTCATTCGTGCTTCTTGTCGTGTCCTAGCCTTGGCCGCGCTCCGACGCTGGCCATCTTATGGAATGACTTGCACGTTTCACGATGTCAGTTGTACCGCCATTGTGCAGTGGTTACTACTAGCGACAGCGACTGATGTGCCGACGCTCTCTCCCATTGGGTCCGTGCCCGCGGTCCGTTTCCGGTTAGGGAGAACATGGCGGATTCGACCCGACCTCATGATCGACTAACGGTTCGGTTCCTTGCCGTTCGAAAACCTACCCGTGTCCGGCGTTGTTCTATCTGGATTGTCACGTGACACGACCCGCCGAAGTAACTAGGAAGATTTTGACCACAGCCATGGTGGGCGAGTTAGGAAGAACATGGCGGACCGCGAGCTAGCAGACGACAGGTGTGAGGGGAGGGGAGCAGAGATGGAGGACTTGTCGCTACCTTGCATAGTGTTATGTATAGGGACGTTAGGTACGGACATCTAATAATCGGCGCGTGACTTTCCAAAGGTGTCTATTGTGCCACTGCGGATATCTGCCAATGATGCGTATTTTTCCTGGCTGGTTTATGACGAGAAAAAGCAAAACGAGAGTGAAGTGCAAGTGATAGCTCTCTCGTCGTAGTCCCAACATGTCTGTGACCTGCTCATCACTGTTTGAGCTGTTTCACCTATTTTATGAGCTTCAGTCGAACCCTCGTAAAATATATGCTGCAATGAACCGCATACGTGGGCGATTCTGTTCTACAAACTGAAGGCACCGAGAGACAAGCGCACACAAAAAGAAGATGCAATATAACCTACTGTTGGCGTATCGTTTGCATGACCGTATCTTATCGCGCTGCCAGCTTGAAGACTATCTGTTTGTATAGCAATCGAAGACTATTTGATTAGGGTTCAAACACGACTTGTGTATGACGTCAGGCCCTGTCACAAAATATGCGCTAAAAGCTGAAAACCATCGCTATGTTGCAATTTGATTTCATTGTATCGCTTTGGGTTCTAATTTGTATTTATATTATAAATACCCCTTTCCTCCATATTCACTACCCTTGAAAGGGACTTCAGGGTATCTAGGAATGAATTAGTAAATAAATATAATATATCTCTTACAAAAACAAAAAAAAAACTTAAACTTTTTAGGAATAATTAGCAAACTTGAAAAGAAAAAGTTTTCTCAAACTCGCAATTTGTACCCCAAGTTTCGCAGATATATGTATATGCTTATTTTCTTTAAGACCCTCCAAGAGCTATATCTCTTGACAAAAAATCTGCTATCTCTTAAATTTATTTTTCAAGTTCTTCCTACCAGCTTCAACCATTTTCGCATTTTCTTAAAAGACCCCCGAAAAAAAAATGAACAGTCTGGTTGGACACGCATGCCAAAGAATTAATTTCACGAGAAAAAAGAATACAGCAATATCGACGGCGCGAGACGCGATTTAGTAGGTAGTCACCTCCATTCCCCTTGTTTCCTGTCTCGGCACTACGGGCGCGTGAAGGAGAGGTGGATCGGCTTCGCCTTCACGTTGAGGTGGAAAGACCGAATGGCTTTTTTTCGCGTAAAATTTATTTATTTATACGCGTGTCCCAACCAGACTGTTTAATAAAACCAGTTTTTCTTTTTTCTTTCCAGGGGCCCTTTAAGGTGGCTGTCCCACGGCCCGAACCATAATACCCGTGTCGGCTATACTAACACTTCTGTTTGCAGTGCAAATGTCAAGTATCTGTGCGCGTGCCATGTGTGTGTTTTTTTAATAAATTTATATTTTATTATTAGTGTATTAGCTCAAAATGTGACAGTCATTTGTTCAAACTTAACACACAATAAGAAAACAAGAACGGGAAAGTTTTGATATTCTCAAAGATTCCAAGGTTCTAGCCATGTAATAATTCCAAGACGCGTTCTTATTTCTTTTATTGAATAAATGAAACATTTGTCTGGCTCTGTATCTGCGTTTGTGTCTTAGTTACCACACTCACAGTTTTATACTTTTCAAAATGTGCTTTTTTTATACGATTTTTGAAGTGTCGTAACTCAGTTTCACAATTAGAATCACTTTCTATGATTGCAGTCGTTTTAAAGCTGACTAATTGTCCCAAATGTCAAAAAGGACTTATGTCGTAGCCGACGACGCGCACTTGCGCCATCTTTTGAAAGGGGGTTAATATTCGAGGCTGAGAAGTTAAGGAAAAGTGGCTGATTCCGTTCCTAGCGCCAGTGGCTTAGAATCGGGTAAGTGAGCTCGCCGCCCTCTCTCGCTCATTCCTTGAAGTGAGGCGGTCTACGTCGGAGGCCGGCGGGGGCGCTGCTGTTGACTCCTCCTAAAGCGTCCTACATCCCAGCAACGCCCGGCCCACGGCCTCACTGGATTCGCAGGCTTCTTTTTCATATCCAGTCCGGCCGTCCCCGGCCCCGTCTGCTTGCGTTCGGCTTCGATGTTTGCGTTGAGTGAGTGACAGCAGATCGCGTGTACTCGTCTCCGTGCCTTTGAGGTGTGGTCACTGTGATTACTGTTGTTTTGCGGTTTTTTTCTTCGACTAAAATGCAAAAATGCCCAAATCGCCGCCGCTCCCGATCAACCTTTAATGAGCGAAAGCCTCAAAGAAATTGAAAGTTGGTGCTACACGTGGGACACGAGGCTAAACATTGAAAGGAACTGTTTATCTTCAGATTACAAACAAGAAACGACCATTCAATTTTCAATACAAGCTAAATAACATTCCAACTGCTCAGGTTGATGGCTACAAGTACCTCGGAGTGACCATAAATAAGAACCTGAATTGGGCGACCCAAAGAAAAATACGTCCTCGGCAGCCTTTAAAAAGATGGGTTTTTTGAGGCACAAAGATAAAATACACTACTCCGAATGTAAAATTATTAGCTTACAATTCCCTCGTTAGACCTAAACTAGAATATGGTAGTATGATTTGGGACCTTCATAATTAATCACAACTTTGAAATATCGGAACGAGTTGAAAGACGTGCTGTGAGGTTTATTTATGGAAAATTTTAAAGAACTGATTGGCCTTTCTTTGTTGATGGGAACCAAAAAAATACGAACTCTTCTGCATTGTAAACGAATAGCCCGTTTGAAATTTGTGCACTCTCTTGATAAGAAAAATGTGTCCTTGGATTCAGATTTTTATTTAAAGCTGCTTTTCACAAGACGAACCAGGCACCATCATTAGCAATCCTTAACACAATACTTAGCATGCGCCAATTTGTTTGAGATTTTCTTTTTTCTCTGGCACGATTGAGGATCGAAATTATTTCCATGTTCGGTTATTTCATCCTCCGATTTTGCTTTATTATTGGATCATATATTATAAAATTGTGTCAGGTGTCGTTTTAGATTTATTTTTGTATTTCGAAGTCCTTTGTCGTTGATAAACTTTGTACTTATAGACATCATATATTGTGCTTCTTGAAATGAGATTGGGTTCTACTACTTGCAGTGTTGCATTGAATCGCCTTGCTTGGCTTATCTGTTGACTTGCTTGTCTTGTTTCTAGCTTGTTTTATACGGGAATCTTATGTCTGTATTTTTTTGATAACAGAAAGTTTAGGGGGAACCGTTTTTGGACATTCGATAAGGTACGATGGGTCTTACCGGTACTTGAACTGCGCATGCGTTACCACAGGAGGCTCGCATATGCCCAGATCGTATCAGAGGGCTCCTAGTACCGTATCGAACGTGCAAAAGCGGTTCCCTAAACCTCTTTAAAGGGGAGTTTAGAGAACCCATTTTTTAACTTCCCTATGGTATGATGGACTCACCGGCACGCACTGCACATGCGCTACCACAGGAGACTCGCATACGCACAGATCGTACCAGAGGGCTCATCGTACCGTATTGGACGTGCGAAAACAGTTCCCTAAACCTCTTTAAAGGGAGTTTAAAGAACGCTTTTTTAACATCTCATATGGTATGATGGACCCTCCGGTACGCACTGCGCATGCGCTACCACAGGAGACTCGCATACGCACAGATCGTACCAGAGGGCTCATCGTACCGTATTGGACGTGCAAAAACAGTTCCCTAAACCTCTTTAAAGGGAGTTTAAAGAACCCTTTTTTAACATCTCATATGGTATGATGGACCCTCCGGTACGCACTGCGCATGCGCTACCACAGGAGACTCGCATACGCACAGATCGTACCAGAGGGCTCATCGTACCGTATTGGACGTGCGAAAACAGTTCCCTAAACCTCTTTAAAGGGGAGTTTAAAGAACCCTTTTTAACATCTCATATGGTATGATGGACCCTCCGGTACGCACTGCGCATGCGCTACCACAGGAGACTCGCATACGCACAGATCGTACCAGAGGGCTCATCGTACCGTATTGGACGTGCAAAAACAGTTCCCTAAACCTCTTTAAAGGGGAGTTTAAAGAACGCTTTTTTAACATTTCATATGGTATGATGGACCCTCCGGTACGCACTGCGCATGCGCTACCACAGGAGACTCGCATACGCACAGATCGTACCAGAGGGCTCATTGTACCGTATTGGACGTGCAAAAACAGTTCCTAAACCTCTTTAAAGGGGAGTTTAAAGAACCCTTTTTGAACATCTCATATGGTATGATGGACCCTCCGGTACGCACTGCGCAATGCGCTACCACAGGAGACTCGCATACGCACAGATCGTACCAGAGGGCTCATCGTACCGTATTGGACGTGCAAAAACAGTTCCCTAAACCTCTTTAAAGGGAGTTTAAAGAACGCTTTTTTAACATCTCATATGGTATGATGGACCCTCCGGTACGCACTGCGCATGCGCTACCACAGGAGACTCGCATACGCACAGATCGTACCAGAGGGCTCATCGTACCGTATTGGACGTGCAAAAACAGTTCCCTAAACCTCTTTAAAGGGGAGTTTAAAGAACCCTTTTTAACATCCCATATGGTATGATGGACCCTCCGGTACGCACTGCGCATGCGCTACCACAGGAGACTCGCATACGCACAGATCGTACCAGAGGGCTCATCGTACCGTATTGGACGTGCAAAAACAGTTCCCTAAACCTCTTTAAAGGGGAGTTTAAAGAACGCTTTTTAACATCCCATATGGTATGATGGACCCTCCGGTACGCACTGCGAATGCGCTACCACAGGAGACTCGCATACGCACAGATCGTACCAGAGGGCTCATCGTACCGTATTGGACGTGCAAAAACAGTTCCCTAAACCTCTTTAAAGGGGAGTTTAAAGAACACTTTTTAACATTTCATATGGTATGATGGACCCTCCGGTACGCACTGCGCATGCGCTACCACAGGAGACTCGCATACGCACGAGATCGTACCAGAGGGCTCATCGTACCGTATTGGACGTGCAAAAACAGTTCCCTAAACCTCTTTAAAGGGGAGTTTAAAGAACCCTTTTTGAACATCCCATATGGTATGATGGACCCTCCGGTACGCACTGCGCATGCGCTACCACAGGAGACTCGCATACGCACAGATCGTACCAGAGGGCTCATCGTACCGTATTGGACGTGCAAAAACAGTTCCCTAAACCTCTTTAAAGGGGAGTTTAAAGAACGCTTTTTGAACATCCCATATGGTATGATGGACCCTCCGGTACGCACTGCGAATGCGCTACCACAGGAGACTCGCATACGCACAGATCGTACCAGAGGGCTCATCGTACCGTATTGGACGTGCAAAAACAGTTCCCTAAACCTCTTTAAAGGGAGTTTAAAGAACACTTTTTTAACATTTCATATGGTATGATGGACCCTCCGGTACGCACTGCGCATGCGCTACCACAGGAGACTCGCATACGCACAGATCGTACCAGAGGGCTCATTGTACCGTATTTGACGTGCAAAAACAGTTCCTAAACCTCTTTAAAGGGGAGTTTAAAGAACCCTTTTTGAACATCCCATATGGTATGATGGACCCTCCGGTACGCACTGCGAATGCGCTACCACAGGAGACTCGCATACGCACAGATCGTACCAGAGGGCTCATCGTACCGTATTGGACGTGCAAAAACAGTTCCCTAAACCTCTTTAAAGGGGAGTTTAAAGAACGCTTTTTAACATTTCATATGGTATGATGGACCCTCCGGTACGCACTGCGCATGCGCTACCACAGGAGACTCGCATACGCACAGATCGTACCAGAGGGCTCATTGTACCGTATTTGACGTGCAAAAACAGTTCCCTAAACCTCTTTAAAGGGGAGTTTAAAGAACCCTTTTTAACATCTCATATGGTATGATGGACCCTCCGGTACGCACTGCGCATGCGCTACCACAGGAGACTCGCATACGCACAGATCGTACCAGAGGGCTCATCGTACCGTATTGGACGTGCAAAAACAGTTCCCTAAACCTCTTTAAAGGGGAGTTTAAAGAACGCTTTTTTAACATCCCATATGGTATGATGGACCCTCCGGTACGCACTGCGCATGCGCTACCACAGGAGACTCGCATACGCACAGATCGTACCAGAGGGCTCATCGTACCGTATTGGACGTGCAAAAACAGTTCCCTAAACCTCTTTAAAGGGGAGTTTAAAGAACGCTTTTTAACATCCCATATGGTATGATGGACCCTCCGGTACGCACTGCGAATGCGCTACCACAGGAGACTCGCATACGCACAGATCGTACCAGAGGGCTCATCGTACCGTATTGGACGTGCAAAAACAGTTCCCTAAACCTCTTTAAAGGGGAGTTTAAAGAACACTTTTTAACATTTCATATGGTATGATGGACCCTCCGGTACGCACTGCGCATGCGCTACCACAGGAGACTCGCATACGCACAGATCGTACCAGAGGGCTCATTGTACCGTATTGGACGTGCAAAAACAGTTCCCTAAACCTCTTTAAAGGGGAGTTTAAAGAACCCTTTTTGAACATCCCATATGGTATGATGGACCCTCCGGTACGCACTGCGAATGCGCTACCACAGGAGACTCGCATACGCACAGATCGTACCAGAGGGCTCATCGTACCGTATTGGACGTGCAAAAACAGTTCCCTAAACCTCTTTAAAGGGGAGTTTAAAGAACGCTTTTTTAACATCTCATATGGTATGATGGACCCTCCGGTACGCACTGCGCATGCGCTACCACAGGAGACTCGCATACGCACAGATCGTACCAGAGGGCTCATCGTACCGTATTGGACGTGCAAAAACAGTTCCCTAAACCTCTTTAAAGGGAGTTTAAAGAACACTTTTTTAACATCCCATATGGTATGATGGACCCTCCGGTACGCACTGCGAATGCGCTACCACAGGAGACTCGCATACGCACAGATCGTACCAGAGGGCTCATCGTACCGTATTGGACGTGCAAAAACAGTTCCCTAAACCTCTTTAAAGGGGAGTTTAAAGAACCCTTTTTAACATCTCATATGGTATGATGGACCCTCCGGTACGCACTGCGCATGCGCTACCACAGGAGACTCGCATACGCACAGATCGTACCAGAGGGCTCATTGTACCGTATTGGACGTGCAAAAACAGTTCCCTAAACCTCTTTAAAGGGGAGTTTAAAGAACCCTTTTTAACATCTCATATGGTATGATGGACCCTCCGGTACGCACTGCGAATGCGCTACCACAGGAGACTCGCATACGCACAGATCGTACCAGAGGGCTCATCGTACCGTATTGGACGTGCAAAAACAGTTCCCTAAACCTCTTTAAAGGGAGTTTAAAGAACCCTTTTTAACATCCCATATGGTATGATGGACCCTCCGGTACGCACTGCGCATGCGCTACCACAGGAGACTCGCATACGCACAGATCGTACCAGAGGGCTCATCGTACCGTATTGGACGTGCAAAAACAGTTCCCTAAACCTCTTTAAAGGGGAGTTTAAAGAACGCTTTTTTAACATCCCATATGGTATGATGGACCCTCCGGTACGCACTGCGCATGCGCTACCACAGGAGACTCGCATACGCACAGATCGTACCAGAGGGCTCATCGTACCGTATTGGACGTGCAAAAACAGTTCCCTAAACCTCTTTAAAGGGGAGTTTAAAGAACGCTTTTTAACATCCCATATGGTATGATGGACCCTCCGGTACGCACTGCGCATGCGCTACCACAGGAGACTCGCATACGCACAGATCGTACCAGAGGGCTCATCGTACCGTATTGGACGTGCAAAAACAGTTCCCTAAACCTCTTTAAAGGGGAGTTTAAAGAACGCTTTTTAACATCTCATATGGTATGATGGACCCTCCGGTACGCACTGCGCATGCGCTACCACAGGAGACTCGCATACGCACAGATCGTACCAGAGGGCTCATCGTACCGTATTGGACGTGCAAAAACAGTTCCCTAAACCTCTTTAAAGGGGAGTTTAAAGAACCCTTTTTAACATCCCATATGGTATGATGGACCCTCCGGTACGCACTGCGAATGCGCTACCACAGGAGACTCGCATACGCACAGATCGTACCAGAGGGCTCATCGTACCGTATTGGACGTGCAAAAACAGTTCCCTAAACCTCTTTAAAGGGGAGTTTAAAGAACCCTTTTTGAACATCCCATATGGTATGATGGACCCTCCGGTACGCACTGCGCATGCGCTACCACAGGAGACTCGCATACGCACAGATCGTACCAGAGGGCTCATCGTACCGTATTGGACGTGCAAAAACAGTTCCCTAAACCTCTTTAAAGGGGAGTTTAAAGAACGCTTTTTTAACATCCCATATGGTATGATGGACCCTCCGGTACGCACTGCGAATGCGCTACCACAGGAGACTCGCATACGCACAGATCGTACCAGAGGGCTCATCGTACCGTATTGGACGTGCAAAAACAGTTCCCTAAACCTCTTTAAAGGGGAGTTTAAAGAACCCTTTTTAACATCCCATATGGTATGATGGACCCTCCGGTACGCACTGCGAATGCGCTACCACAGGAGACTCGCATACGCACAGATCGTACCAGAGGGCTCATCGTACCGTATTGGACGTGCAAAAACAGTTCCCTAAACCTCTTTAAAGGGGAGTTTAAAGAACCCTTTTTGAACATCCCATATGGTATGATGGACCCTCCGGTACGCACTGCGAATGCGCTACCACAGGAGACTCGCATACGCACAGATCGTACCAGAGGGCTCATCGTACCGTATTGGACGTGCAAAAACAGTTCCCTAAACCTCTTTAAAGGGGAGTTTAAAGAACGCTTTTTTAACATCCCATATGGTATGATGGACCCTCCGGTACGCACTGCGCATGCGCTACCACAGGAGACTCGCATACGCACAGATCGTACCAGAGGGCTCATCGTACCGTATTGGACGTGCAAAAACAGTTCCCTAAACCTCTTTAAAGGGGAGTTTAAAGAACGCTTTTTAACATCCCATATGGTATGATGGACCCTCCGGTACGCACTGCGAATGCGCTACCACAGGAGACTCGCATACGCACAGATCGTACCAGAGGGCTCATCGTACCGTATTGGACGTGCAAAAACAGTTCCCTAAACCTCTTTAAAGGGAGTTTAAAGAACGCTTTTTTAACATCCCATATGGTATGATGGACCCTCCGGTACGCACTGCGAATGCGCTACCACAGGAGACTCGCATACGCACAGATCGTACCAGAGGGCTCATCGTACCGTATTGGACGTGCAAAAACAGTTCCCTAAACCTCTTTAAAGGGGAGTTTAAAGAACGCTTTTTTAACATCTCATATGGTATGATGGACCCTCCGGTACGCACTGCGCATGCGCTACCACAGGAGACTCGCATACGCACAGATCGTACCAGAGGGCTCATTGTACCGTATTGGACGTGCAAAAACAGTTCCCTAAACCTCTTTAAAGGGGAGTTTAAAGAACCCTTTTTGAACATCCCATATGGTATGATGGACCCTCCGGTACGCACTGCGAATGCGCTACCACAGGAGACTCGCATACGCACAGATCGTACCAGAGGGCTCATCGTACCGTATTGGACGTGCAAAAACAGTTCCCTAAACCTCTTTAAAGGGGAGTTTAAAGAACGCTTTTTTAACATCCCATATGGTATGATGGACCCTCCGGTACGCACTGCGAATGCGCTACCACAGGAGACTCGCATACGCACAGATCGTACCAGAGGGCTCATCGTACCGTATTGGACGTGCAAAAACAGTTCCCTAAACCTCTTTAAAGGGAGTTTAAAGAACGCTTTTTAACATCCCATATGGTATGATGGACCCTCCGGTACGCACTGCGAATGCGCTACCACAGGAGACTCGCATACGCACAGATCGTACCAGAGGGCTCATCGTACCGTATTGGACGTGCAAAAACAGTTCCCTAAACCTCTTTAAAGGGGAGTTTAAAGAACGCTTTTTTAACATCCCATATGGTATGATGGACCCTCCGGTACGCACTGCGAATGCGCTACCACAGGAGACTCGCATACGCACAGATCGTACCAGAGGGCTCATCGTACCGTATTGGACGTGCAAAAACAGTTCCCTAAACCTCTTTAAAGGGGAGTTTAAAGAACACTTTTTTAACATTTCATATGGTATGATGGACCCTCCGGTACGCACTGCGCATGCGCTACCACAGGAGACTCGCATACGCACAGATCGTACCAGAGGGCTCATTGTACCGTATTGGACGTGCAAAAACAGTTCCCTAAACCTCTTTAAAGGGGAGTTTAAAGAACGCCTTTTTAACATCTCATATGGTATGATGGACCCTCCGGTACGCACTGCGAATGCGCTACCACAGGAGACTCGCATACGCACAGATCGTACCAGAGGGCTCATTGTACCGTATTGGACGTGCAAAAACAGTTCCCTAAACCTCTTTAAAGGGGAGTTTAAAGAACGCTTTTTAACATCTCATATGGTATGATGGACCCTCCGGTACGCACTGCGAATGCGCTACCACAGGAGACTCGCATACGCACAGATCGTACCAGAGGGCTCATCGTACCGTATTGGACGTGCAAAAACAGTTCCCTAAACCTCTTTAAAGGGGAGTTTAAAGAACACTTTTTTAACATTTCATATGGTATGATGGACCCTCCGGTACGCACTGCGCATGCGCTACCACAGGAGACTCGCATACGCACAGATCGTACCAGAGGGCTCATTGTACCGTATTTGACGTGCAAAAACAGTTCCCTAAACCTCTTTAAAGGGGAGTTTAAAGAACCCTTTTGAACATCCCATATGGTATGATGGACCCTCCGGTACGCACTGCGAATGCGCTACCACAGGAGACTCGCATACGCACAGATCGTACCAGAGGGCTCATCGTACCGTATTGGACGTGCAAAAACAGTTCCCTAAACCTCTTTAAAGGGAGTTTAAAGAACACTTTTTAACATCTCATATGGTATGATGGACCCTCCGGTACGCACTGCGCATGCGCTACCACAGGAGACTCGCATACGCACAGATCGTACCAGAGGGCTCATCGTACCGTATTTGACGTGCAAAAACAGTTCCCTAAACCTCTTTAAAGGGAGTTTAAAGAACGCTTTTTTAACATCTCATATGGTATGATGGACCCTCCGGTACGCACTGCGCATGCGCTACCACAGGAGACTCGCATACGCACAGATCGTACCAGAGGGCTCATTGTACCGTATTGGACGTGCAAAAACAGTTCCCTAAACCTCTTTAAAGGGGAGTTTAAAGAACACTTTTTTAACATTTCATATGGTATGATGGACCCTCCGGTACGCACTGCGCATGCGCTACCACAGGAGACTCGCATACACACAGATCGTACCAGAGGGCTCATCGTACCGTATTGGACGTGCAAAAACAGTTCCCTAAACCTCTTTAAAGGGGAGTTTAAAGAACCCTTTTTAACATCTCATATGGTATGATGGACCCTCCGGTACGCACTGCGAATGCGCTACCACAGGAGACTCGCATACGCACAGATCGTACCAGAGGGCTCATTGTACCGTATTGGACGTGCAAAAACAGTTCCCTAAACCTCTTTAAAGGGAGTTTAAAGAACACTTTTTAACATTTCATATGGTATGATGGACCCTCCGGTACGCACTGCGAATGCGCTACCACAGGAGACTCGCATACGCACAGATCGTACCAGAGGGCTCATTGTACCGTATTGGACGTGCAAAAACAGTTCCCTAAACCTCTTTAAAGGGGAGTTTAAAGAACCCTTTTTGAACATCCCATATGGTATGATGGACCCTCCGGTACGCACTGCGAATGCGCTACCACAGGAGACTCGCATACGCACAGATCGTACCAGAGGGCTCATTGTACCGTATTGGACGTGCAAAAACAGTTCCCTAAACCTCTTTAAAGGGGAGTTTAAAGAACGCTTTTTGTAACATCCCATATGGTATGATGGACCCTCCGGTACGCACTGCGAATGCGCTACCACAGGAGACTCGCATACGCACAGATCGTACCAGAGGGCTCATCGTACCGTATTGGACGTGCAAAAGCAGTTCCCTAAACCTCTTTAAAGGGGAGTTTAAAGAACGCTTTTTAACATCCCATATGGTATGATGGACCCTCCGGTACGCACTGCGAATACGCTACCACAGGAGACTCGCATACGCACAGATCGTACCAGAGGGCTCATCGTACCGTATTGGACGTGCAAAAACAGTTCCCTAAACCTCTTTAAAGGGGAGTTTAAAGAACGCTTTTTTAACATTTCATATGGTATGATGGACCCTCCGGTACGCACTGCGCATGCGCTACCACAGGAGACTCGCATACGCACAGATCGTACCAGAGGGCTCATTGTACCGTATTGGACGTGCAAAAACAGTTCCCTAAACCTCTTTAAAGGGGAGTTTAAAGAACACTTTTTTAACATCTCATATGGTATGATGGACCCTCCGGTACGCACTGCGCATGCGCTACCACAGGAGACTCGCATACGCACAGATCGTACCAGAGGGCTCATCGTACCGTATTGGACGTGCAAAAACAGTTCCCTAAACCTCTTTAAAGGGGAGTTTAAAGAACGCTTTTTTAACATTTCATATGGTATGATGGACCCTCCGGTACGCACTGCGCATGCGCTACCACAGGAGACTCGCATACGCACAGATCGTACCAGAGGGCTCATCGTACCGTATTGGACGTGCAAAAACAGTTCCCTAAACCTCTTTAAAGGGGAGTTTAAAGAACCCTTTTTGAACATCCCATATGGTATGATGGACCCTACGGTACGCACTGCGCATGCGCTACCACAGGAGACTCGCATACGCACAGATCGTACCAGAGGGCTCATCGTACCGTATTGGACGTGCAAAAACAGTTCCCTAAACCTCTTTAAAGGGGAGTTTAAAGAACCCTTTTTGAACATCCCATATGGTATGATGGACCCTCCGGTACGCACTGCGCATGCGCTACCACAGGAGACTCGCATACGCACAGATCGTACCAGAGGGCTCATTGTACCGTATTTGACGTGCAAAAACAGTTCCCTAAACCTCTTTAAAGGGGAGTTTAAAGAACCCTTTTTGAACATCCCATATGGTATGATGGACCCTCCGGTACGCACTGCGCATGCGCTACCACAGGAGACTCGCATACGCACAGATCGTACCAGAGGGCTCATCGTACCGTATTGGACGTGCAAAAACAGTTCCCTAAACCTCTTTAAAGGGGAGTTTAAAGAACGCTTTTTAACATCCCATATGGTATGATGGACCCTCCGGTACGCACTGCGAATGCGCTACCACAGGAGACTCGCATACGCACAGATCGTACCAGAGGGCTCATCGTACCGTATTGGACGTGCAAAAACAGTTCCCTAAACCTCTTTAAAGGGAGTTTAAAGAACGCTTTTTTAACATCCCATATGGTATGATGGACCCTCCGGTACGCACTGCGCATGCGCTACCACAGGAGACTCGCATACGCACAGATCGTACCAGAGGGCTCATCGTACCGTATTGGACGTGCAAAAACAGTTCCCTAAACCTCTTTAAAGGGGAGTTTAAAGAACGCTTTTTTAACATCCCATATGGTATGATGGACCCTCCGGTACGCACTGCGCATGCGCTACCACAGGAGACTCGCATACGCACAGATCGTACCAGAGGGCTCATCGTACCGTATTGGACGTGCAAAAACAGTTCCCTAAACCTCTTTAAAGGGGAGTTTAAAGAACGCTTTTTAACATCCCATATGGTATGATGGACCCTCCGGTACGCACTGCGCATGCGCTACCACAGGAGACTCGCATACGCACAGATCGTACCAGAGGGCTCATCGTACCGTATTGGACGTGCAAAAACAGTTCCCTAAACCTCTTTAAAGGGGAGTTTAAAGAACGCTTTTTTAACATCCCATATGGTATGATGGACCCTCCGGTACGCACTGCGCATGCGCTACCACAGGAGACTCGCATACGCACAGATCGTACCAGAGGGCTCATCGTACCGTATTGGACGTGCAAAAACAGTTCCCTAAACCTCTTTAAAGGGGAGTTTAAAGAACCCTTTTTAACATCCCATATGGTATGATGGACCCTCCGGTACGCACTGCGCATGCGCTACCACAGGAGACTCGCATACGCACAGATCGTACCAGAGGGCTCATCGTACCGTATTGGACGTGCAAAAACAGTTCCCTAAACCTCTTTAAAGGGGAGTTTAAAGAACACTTTTTAACATCTCATATGGTATGATGGACCCTCCGGTACGCACTGCGCATGCGCTACCACAGGAGACTCGCATACGCACAGATCGTACCAGAGGGCTCATCGTACCGTATTGGACGTGCAAAAACAGTTCCCTAAACCTCTTTAAAGGGGAGTTTAAAGAACGCTTTTTTAACATCCCATATGGTATGATGGACCCTCCGGTACGCACTGCGCATGCGCTACCACAGGAGACTCGCATACGCACAGATCGTACCAGAGGGCTCATCGTACCGTATTGGACGTGCAAAAACAGTTCCCTAAACCTCTTTAAAGGGGAGTTTAAAGAACCCTTTTTAACATCCCATATGGTATGATGGACCCTCCGGTACGCACTGCGCATGCGCTACCACAGGAGACTCGCATACGCACAGATCGTACCAGAGGGCTCATCGTACCGTATTGGACGTGCAAAAACAGTTCCCTAAACCTCTTTAAAGGGGAGTTTAAAGAACCCTTTTTAACATCTCATATGGTATGATGGACCCTCCGGTACGCACTGCGCATGCGCTACCACAGGAGACTCGCATACGCACAGATCGTACCAGAGGGCTCATCGTACCGTATTGGACGTGCAAAAACAGTTCCCTAAACCTCTTTAAAGGGGAGTTTAAAGAACCCTTTTTTAACATCCCATATGGTATGATGGACCCTCCGGTACGCACTGCGCATGCGCTACCACAGGAGACTCGCATACGCACAGATCGTACGAGAGGGCTCATCGTACCGTATTGGACGTGCGAAAACGGTTCCCTAAACCTCTTTAAAGGGGAGTTTAAAGAACCCTTTTTTAACATCTCATATGGTATGATGGACCCTCCGGTACGCACTGCGCATGCGCTACCACAGGAGACTCGCATACGCACAGATCGTACCAGAGGGCTCATTGTACCGTATTGGACGTGCAAAAACAGTTCCCTAAACCTCTTTAAAGGGGAGTTTAAAGAACCCTTTTTGAACATCCCATATGGTATGATGGACCCTCCGGTACGCACTGCGCATGCGCTACCACAGGAGACTCGCATACGCACAGATCGTACCAGAGGGCTCATTGTACCGTATTGGACGTGCAAAAACAGTTCCCTAAACCTCTTTAAAGGGGAGTTTAAAGAACCCTTTTTGAACATCCCATATGGTATGATGGACCCTCCGGTACGCACTGCGCATGCGCTACCACAGGAGACTCGCATACGCACAGATCGTACCAGAGGGCTCATTGTACCGTATTGGACGTGCAAAAACAGTTCCCTAAACCTCTTTAAAGGGGAGTTTAAAGAACCCTTTTGAACATCCCATATGGTATGATGGACCCTCCGGTACGCACTGCGCATGCGCTACCACAGGAGACTCGCATACGCACAGATCGTACCAGAGGGCTCATTGTACCGTATTTGACGTGCAAAAACAGTTCCCTAAACCTCATTAAAGGGGAGTTTATAGAACACTTTTTGAACATCCCATATGGGATGATGGACCCTACGGTTCGCACTGCGGATGCGCTACCACAGGAGACTCGCATACGCACGGACCGCACCAGAGGGCTCATCGTACCGTATTGGACGTGTAAAAACAGTTCCCTAAGCCTCTTTAAAGGGGAGTTTAAAGAACCCTTTTTGAACATCCCATATGGTATGATGGACCCTCCGGTACGCACTGCGAATGCGCTACCACAGGAGACTCGCATACGCACAGATCGTACCAGAGGGCTCATCGTACCGTATTGGACGTGCAAAAACAGTTCCCTAAACCTCTTTAAAGGGGAGTTTAAAGAACGCTTTTCTAACATCCCATATGGTATGATGGACCCTCCGGTACGCACTGCGAATGCGCTACCACAGGAGACTCGCATACGCACAGATCGTACCAGAGGGCTCATCGTACCGTATTGGACGTGCAAAAACAGTTCCCTAAACCTCTTTAAAGGGAGTTTAAAGAACGCTTTTTTAACATCCCATATGGTATGATGGACCCTCCGGTACGCACTGCGCATGCGCTACCACAGGAGACTCGCATACGCACAGATCGTACCAGAGGGCTCATCGTACCGTATTGGACGTGCAAAAACAGTTCCCTAAACCTCTTTAAAGGGGAGTTTAAAGAACGCTTTTTTAACATCCCATATGGTATGATGGACCCTCCGGTACGCACTGCGCATGCGCTACCACAGGAGACTCGCATACGCACAGATCGTACCAGAGGGCTCATTGTACCGTATTGGACGTGCAAAAACAGTTCCCTAAACCTCTTTAAAGGGGAGTTTAAAGAACCCTTTTTGAACATCCCATATGGTATGATGGACCCTCCGGTACGCACTGCGCATGCGCTACCACAGGAGACTCGCATACGCACAGATCGTACCAGAGGGCTCATCGTACCGTATTGGACGTGCAAAAACGGTTCCCTAAACCTCTTTAAAGGGGAGTTTAAAGAACGCTTTTTTAACATCCCATATGGTATGATGGACCCTCCGGTACGCACTGCGCATGCGCTACCACAGGAGACTCGCATACGCACAGATCGTACCAGAGGGCTCATCGTACCGTATTGGACGTGCAAAAACAGTTCCCTAAACCTCTTTAAAGGGGAGTTTAAAGAACCCTTTTTAACATCTCATATGGTATGATGGACCCTCCGGTACGCACTGCGCATGCGCTACCACAGGAGACTCGCATACGCACAGATCGTACCAGAGGGCTCATCGTACCGTATTGGACGTGCAAAAACGGTTCCCTAAACCTCTTTAAAGGGGAGTTTAAAGAACGCTTTTTAACATCCCATATGGTATGATGGACCCTCCGGTACGCACTGCGCATGCGCTACCACAGGAGACTCGCATACGCACAGATCGTACCAGAGGGCTCATCGTACCGTATTGGACGTGCAAAAACGGTTCCCTAAACCTCTTTAAAGGGGAGTTTAAAGAACCCTTTTTTAACATCTCATATGGTATGATGGACCCTCCGGTACGCACTGCGCATGCGCTACCACAGGAGACTCGCATACGCACAGATCGTACCAGAGGGCTCATCGTACCGTATTGGACGTGCAAAAACAGTTCCCTAAACCTCTTTAAAGGGGAGTTTAAAGAACCCTTTTTAACATCCCATATGGTATGATGGACCCTCCGGTACGCACTGCGCATGCGCTACCACAGGAGACTCGCATACGCACAGATCGTACCAGAGGGCTCATCGTACCGTATTGGACGTGCAAAAACAGTTCCCTAAACCTCTTTAAAGGGGAGTTTAAAGAACCCTTTTTAACATCCCATATGGTATGATGGACCCTCCGGTACGCACTGCGCATGCGCTACCACAGGAGACTCGCATACGCACAGATCGTACCAGAGGGCTCATCGTACCGTATTGGACGTGCGAAAACGGTTCCCTAAACCTCTTTAAAGGGAGTTTAAAGAACCCTTTTTAACATCTCATATGGTATGATGGACCCTCCGGTACGCACTGCGCATGCGCTACCACAGGAGACTCGCATACGCACAGATCGTACGAGAGGGCTCATCGTACCGTATTGGACGTGCGAAAACAGTTCCCTAAACCTCTTTACAGGGGAGTTTAAAGAACCCTTTTTAACATCTCATATGGTATGATGGACCCTCCGGTACGCACTGCGCATGCGCTACCACAGGAGACTCGCATACGCACAGATCGTACCAGAGGGCTCATTGTACCGTATTGGACGTACAAAAACAGTTCCCTAAACCTCTTTAAAGGAGAGTTTAAAGAACCCTTTTTAACATCCCATATGGTATGATGGACCCTCCGGTACGCACTGCGCATGCGCTACCACAGGAGACTCGCATACGCACAGATCGTACCAGAGGGCTCATCGTACCGTATTGGACGTGCAAAAACAGTTCCCTAAACCTCTTTAAAGGGGAGTTTAAAGAACCCTTTTTAACATCTCATATGGTATGATGGACCCTCCGGTACGCACTGCGCATGCTCTACCACAGGAGACTCGCATACGCACAGATCGTACCAGAGGGCTCATCGTACCGTATTGGACGCGCAAAAACAGTTCCCTAAACCTCTTTAAAGGGGAGTTTAAAGAACCCTTTTTTAACATCCCATATGGTATGATGGACCCTCCGGTACGCACTGCGCATGCGCTACCACAGGAGACTCGCATTCGCACAGATCGTACGAGAGGGCTCATCGTACCGTATTGGACGTGCGAAAACGGTTCCCTAAACCTCTTTAAAGGGGAGTTTAAAGAACCCTTTTTAACATCCCATATGGTATGATGGACCCTCCCGTGAGCACCGCACATGCGCTACAACAGAAGACTCCCACATGCGCTGTTCGTACCGGAGGGCCCATCACACTGTGTCGAATGTGCGAAAACGGTTAACTTCCTAACATGTTTAGACTTGTAAGCGGTGATAGAGTGCAGGCGAGCTGGTAATTAATCGACATCCCGTAAACCCTGAGATGGGGAACGATACAAAAAAGGACGAACACAGCAAAATCTCAGGGTTTAAGGTCGTTTGGACCTACGAAAACGGTCTGCGCTGTTGCACTGAGCACGGTGAAACTTCATGCTTTGTATCCCATTACAGAGAGGTTTTTGTTTTAACGTTTGAATGAACCTTTAATTTGCTGAGAGACATCCGTAAATCTCAGCGATTGGCGCTTCCAAGTACTTGGTGGGAGAGCTGACGCTTCAAATTTGTTTAGAGTGTATATATATATAAAAAAAGAATTCATGAAAGAGAAAGGGAAAAGAAAAGAACGGACGTCTTCGATTTTCTTGAAATCAAAGTTATTTCCGTCAACCTAGCCGTGCGCACGCTTTATCATCAACAATCTGAAGCCTTAATTTGCTGAGAGCCATCCGTAGATCTCAGCGATTGGCGCTTCCAAGTACTTGGCGGGAGAGCTGACGCTTCAAATTTGTTTAGAGTGTATATATATACAAAAAAGAATTCATTAAAGAGAAAGGAAAAAGAAAAGAACGGACGTCTTCGATTTTCTTGAAATCGAAGTTATTTCCGTCAACCTAGCCGTGCGCACGCTTTATCGTCAACAATGTATATCGAGCTGGTGCTCCACCGTGCCATAGAAATGTTACGGTTTTCATGCCTAATTTTTAGCGCCTATCTCGTAGAACGATGCCAGTCATACAACAGCAGTTGTCAACGATCTCTCGAACTTCAGAACAAAAATATGTGAAAGATGAAGTATCGTATCACACATACCTACTGATGTTAAACTTTAAGAGAAGTAAAACAATAAAAGCTCCTACGTATATAATAAAAACAAAAATTGATTTACAATATCACCTTCCATTTGTAAATTGCACGCGTTATCTGGGGATGCATAAGGTCCAAATGTCAATGTTCCTACGTGGAAGAGCACATAGCAACCATAGAGGGAGAAATGCGTAACAAAAGATATGTTTACTCTATCCCACCACCATCGAGTACACGTTCCATCATTAGTTTAGAAGAAGAAGCACACCTATGCACGCTGTGTCAGCGTGTGCCACTCCTTTGTCGCGCATCTGTAGTTCATTTCAATTCAATTTAGTGCAATGCAATGCAACGTAGGAACAGTTGGACGAAAAGTAAATGCTATCCTCCACCTTGTTAGTCTCTTAAGAGTGAGAAAAGATAAAAGGAAGGTTTGGTAAGATATAGCGCTCCCGGACATAAAAAATATCGTTTTCACGAGATGTCATCTTCTTGTGTGTGCACGTGGCAGCACCGAACACCTTTCAATGTACACGTATTCAGTATGAAGGCCCAGGGAGTGCCTGGAGGAGCTTGCTAGACATATATAACAACGCTCTCCTTTCCTTCGATCATGGGAACAAGTTTCTAAACGTTTTCGTGGACTAGATTGCCTCAAAGAAAATTCTGTGGCGCTCAAACAATTTCTAGAATTACTCAAAAAACAAAAAAAAGGTTATGCTGTGAATTGACAGCAAACTGTTCTAGGACGTTCCCTAGGACAAGCCGTGCGACAAGTATAGGCAGATGTATTTTTTCACATTGTCTACTTTACATGCGGGAAATTCGAATACAATAACCTATTGCGTATCAACGCGACAAATTACTTCATGAGTGCTTTTGTCGTGACGAAAAACGCCAGTCATTTTTCGAAATATTATGCACGGGAGATGACAGTACCACCGCTGCTCCTGTACCCAAGAGCCAGCGGTAGATCCGTTATAGATTTCTAAAGCGGCGGCATTTTCTTGACTAGCGAGTTCGAAAGAAATGTCGCCAAACACCAGACTCTCAAGAGTGATCTGCTGTCAAAACGGCAACGAACGCTCAACGGGAGCTTTGTACATTTAGTATGTTTCCATTTTAATGACTGCAAACATCCATCCTTCAGAGTTACTCTAATGCTCTTGGCGTACCTCAACACTTCGGTTAACAACACCAAAAACTATAATTAATAATATGTATCTGTGCTCGTTTGTAAGTAGTCTAAACAATCGCCCAGATAGAGAAGTGTCAGACGTCTTAATTGCTCTCTTCGAGTTTGGATCGGCCTGTTTTTTATTTTATGTACGCAAGCCTAGTCCGGTTCGCAAGGAGACAATATTTCTCTTGCCATTTTTGAAGGAGGTATGGGTCGGGCCTCTCGCGTTACCTGTTACTGATCTTAAAGACCAATGGTCTAACTGCGAAGGTAACGCTAATGCCGAATGTACGAGCTATATGCTCCGTTTCACACTACCCATGAACCGAACTGGACGCTGCGAGCACTCCCATGCCAATCGAGCGCTGTGAACGTGTTCCCCGAGTTAGCGACTTTCGCGTCGCGGCTATCCTTTCCGACGATCACGTGACAAACACATGACAGAATGGGACGGAGTATACCACCCTGTTTCGTGTCTTTTTAGATTTGACAGCCATGTAAAAGTGAAACTTCTGGTACAGACGCTGCCTTCGCGAATGACCGCCTCAAGACGCGGTTGTTTTTACTGGGGTGCCTGGGATGAGTCGCTGACTATACATGGGCTCCCTTAATATGAACTATTCACAGCATTCAGGGCCTACATGGGGAGGGGGTGTGTGTGGCTGGCGCCTATCCAAATGCCTGCCATCTGGGTGATCACCGCACAACAGAAGGGTCTCAAAGTTGGACTCTCCGCCATAAAGTAGGCGGGATCGGCGGCCGACGCGATTCGCCAGTACCGCGCTGCGATTGGCCAGCGCTAAGGTCAATCGCGTCGCTGGCCATTGGCAGTGGTCGTAAATCTCCCAGACGTTCTCGTCGAGTGTACACCCTAAATGAGCCCTGCAATCATATTTAAGCGTCTACCTTTTTTGTGGTTTCCACATCTCTTGGGGCTCGGGCAACCCAGCGGGCACGGAGAGAGTAACTAAATATCAGTGCGTCATATTTTTTAGGCGGACGACCCAGAAACCTCATCCAGCTACGGTTGCGACCCGCGATGCCGAAAGCACGCGACATGTGAAGTCTTTGGTCCTGGCCTCACTACTGGTCAGAGCCGCTAAAAGCTTATTTTTAGTCGAAATACAAAATAGGAAGGGTGCGAACCGTTCCTATCATTTATCGAAATTGTTTTTGTTCCGTATTTTAGATCAGAAAAGAAACGACTGCAGTTTATAAACTACAGAAACAAGAAATGACCCGTCGACATACCCTCCACCAAGCGCTGGAAAGGACGGCACAAACTTGAAAGGGGTAGTGGGATCAGGCACCAACGAGCGGCGACCGTTGAAAGGCCCCGGATCTGCGCGGCGGCGCTGCAGTCGTATACGGGCTGGAGGATCCGGCCGGTTCCGAGCGTTCCGGTAGGCCTTCGGCGAGCATGTTTGTCTTGCGGTTTGACCGTTTGGCGGTATGGCAGCGCGAAGTGGCTCCCGTTCTGAACTGATCTTTACCCCGTGTTTGCTGTCGTTTGTGGCCAATGAAGTGTCATGCCGAATTAGTGTTTAATCGCGCAGCAAATGCAATGCGAGCCGCCCTGGGTTCCCACTTCTTACAGCCTATCCAAAACATGCTTTAGTGGCGCCCTCTAGAGTCGTCGACACGGAGTGCGGCAGCAGTGAGCGCTCGCTGAGGTCACTACCCCTCCTTTTGTTCACGGCACGGTGTAGTTCACGGCCACTCAAGCGACCAAGGATGTCACGAAGAAGGTTATTTTTGCTTATTTTTGTAATTTTAAATGGCCTATGACTTTTAAAAAAAGCGAAATTCGTGAAAAGAAAATTGTTATTAAGTTACTCTGTTCAGTGCGCTCGGGTTCGATGCAACTTAAAAACCAGGAAAGAAGACCTTGAAGGGCCCCTTTAAAGGAGCTGTGCAACGATTCTAATGTTTAAAGAATTTGCATTTTCTACTTTTGACCTTGTTTATCTTGTCGGAAAGGACAGAAAACGCATATCCTTCCTTCGAAATGTTGCGATTCCGCCGCGTAATCGCAACGCAAAAGTGAGAATATTCCCCGACCTGCAGCCGCGAGCGGCGGCCATGAGAACCACGCGGCATGACGTCAAAGGGGGTCTTGTAGAAAGATAGCAAGTTGTGCGAATACCTGCTCCATAAAAGGTAACTTTCTCATCAATCTAGTCGTTCGAACATTAATATAAATGCGTTAAAAACCTGGTTTCATCGACAAAACCTTTATTATACGGAGTTTTAGTGGCGTCATCCATCCTAGGTCCACAAAACCGTCAGCCCTTTCTGCTACCGCGAACAGCCGCCAGAAGCCGGAGGGGAGGTGGGCAGAGCAGGACGGGGATGGCCGGACCCGGATGAGACTTTTCTCCTTTCACCATATAGACCGTTCCATTAAGGTCATAGCAGAGAGGGTAATAGAGGGGGAAAGATGCCCTCTTCCTCTCACCCCGCATGTCGTCTGCTCCGCCGAGTGGGCTGTATCTAGCATCCGGCTGGCGTGCAAGCTCCGTTTAAAATCGCGTCATTTTGGAAATTTCAAGCGCAGATGCGCAGATTTCGGTATGCCAGTTATGGTGTAATACTGTGCTAGATAAAAAGACTAACAGTGTCCAAATGCGCTGTTACCTGCGTGCAAATAAAAAAAAACAGGAAAAACTGTGTCAGATTGGCCGGTCTCTCCAGCGAAAAGTAAATCCGGTTGCTGTACCTTTTTTACTATACAAAGTTCGTACTGGTGTAGGCCTTCGCGACCATGAGTGTAAGTCTGAAATAATAAAGAAAAACGTGCTCTCCTGCCGCAATTATGCAATAGTTGAGGGTAGTACTGCCGGCTGACTAAACTGCTATTTAAGTTACGGAAAAAAGATATGCTTGTTGATCATATACCGAAATAGAACAACAGAGAGCTATATGCTGATTTTGGTGTAGCCATAACTATTGTAAGAACGCAAACCACTTCACAACGGCAGCCACGAGCGAGAGTTCGATGTTCCGTACGGCCCGCCGTTACAGCCCAAAGATGGAGAATGGCAACCTCCCGCTTTGTCGTCTGCTAGCGAAGTCGGGCGCGTGCCCTCTATCTCGTTTTACTCCGCCGAACCAACACCTCCTAGAAGAGAAGGCCAGAGCGCTCCGAGTGGTTACGTCACAATGGCGGAGGAAGGAAGTCCATAGCGCAACTACGTGAGAAACATTTTGTGGCATCGACCGCATCGACGTGAAAAAACGTTTCCTCTCGAGCGGCGCGGGGTGTTCGTGAGCGTTTATCTCACATTAATATATGTTTTAAAAGCGCAGTATTGTACAATTTATTATATATATAATATAAACATAATATACGACGCGCTATCAAGGTTGAAAGTACTAATTTTTTTATTTATGATTATCCCCGTAACCGCGGGACTACGTGCAATCCCGCAGATCCCCACACTTTTCGAACGAACCGGTCCGCTGCGACGTTTTCTTCCCTCGTACGGGCTCCGATTCTGGTAAATTTACGTTGTGTGTGAGCTGCTGACTGTCTAAAAAGGAACCCTGAAACTTCGAGAAGAGAAGGAAATCGAAAAAAATCCAGTTATCGCTGCAGGGAGCGCACGCGAGCAAGAGATGGGTCGACGATTAAGCTCCCACACTGCTGCCACCCGCTGCTATCGTGTGTGTGTGTGTGTGGTTCTTTTGATCCTTCCTGTGGTTTCTTGATCGTCACCGCAGTCTGGGGTAGTTTTTTTTTTTGTGTTCGCTCGATATTACGGCATTTACGTGGATTCGCGGAACAAGTCCTGCTACGGTTTGAGTGACATGTGGCAACCAGCCAACGATGACACTGGTCGATTATCGATAGACCTCTCCTTCGACAGAGACCTAAAGTTCGTGTTCAAATGTTTTCGCCACGGCTATTGTGGGACGTGTGGATATGATCGACAGGTGAGTAACAACTTATTTACGCGCTTTCTTGGTCATGTGGGACGCGAGTAAAGTGCTGCAGTCGGGTTGTTTTTTCGTTTTTGTTTTTCGTGACAGAATGGCATCTTGTTCGTCGTTATCCGTGTGCGGTTGCGTCGACATTTGTAAATATGCGTGGTAATATTCTAGTTTTCACTGGAAGGTGAATAACAAGTTTGTGTGATTTTACAAAGTGCGTTGTTTGTGCTTATGTGTTTATTTATACTAATGCTATTTTATTGCCTTTACCGCTTTTATACTAGAATCTTAACTGTATCTAAGGTTTTAGTATAATTGTGTACAAAATAAGATATTTTGTTCTAAGGCAGCTCGAGCCCATAGGGAGAAGTAAATTCGTTGACTGTAGATAGTAAGTTTGGTACCCTGCCACACGGAAAAGTTAATATATTTTCATTAAATGATACGGGACTTAATCAGCTCGCGGTCTTGAGTGATTATATGAGCGTCGCAAGCTGATTTGTCGACCCCATAATGTCATTCGATCGAAATTACATTACTTTTGCCGTGTGGCCGGGGTATGATGCAAGAATTCAGTGACTGCACGCGATAACATCGCTTACATGATCGTAAGTGACACTTGTCTAGCCGTGTCCGCGTTGACTACGTCTACCTGATTTTTAACTGTGATCTGTTTTGCTGTGTCCAATCACTGCATGTCTCGCCATTTTATCGAAGTATTTCTGTGTAAAATATGCATTCCTAATTTCCTACAGCAATTATTGCGTGGCTCAATGTTTTCTCTTATACACCTACCCCGTACCATTTCATCCCGATTATTTAGCGGTGTAATATTTTGCCCGTGTAATAAAATATTTTCGAGACCCGTTGCTATGTGCAGCTTTCATTTTAGCTAATAAGACACGCGTATGTGACTAAAAGCGCGTTACGACGGTCGATCCACGCGCGTTGCCTTCGCTTCGCCGCGCGCCCCGATGGCCTTCCTTCGCGACGTCACGAGAAGAGCGCTACGGCCTTGTCTTTTAGGAGGTGTTGGCCGAACGCGCTGAATTTCCCGGATGTATGGAGGGGGCGCTGCTGTCGAACAAAATGGTGCCGCCCAGAGATTGCTAAATGGAATGGTCTATAGTTCCCTCTGCGTCAGCACGTGATCACGCGGTCGTGAGCGGATGAGTTCTCGCTGCTCACTAATGGCTCCAGAGAGAGAGCTTCACCGGAACCCCGCGCGACCCCCATTGGCGTCACAGCGCACGTGACTCGGAAGATGGCGACGCAGTTGAGAGGTGCCGAAAACCTAAATTTTTGTTCATTTTTAAAATAAAAACTAGGACATGCAGCCAAAAGTGTTTTTTTTGTTATTTACTTCAGAAGGATCGAGACACCAACTCCCAAATTATTTAAGCAAATCACTGAAATCGTTGCACAGCTGCTTTAAAGGGGCGGTGCAATGATTTGAATGATGATACAATTGGCAGTTTGCATTTTTTATATTGTTTATGCAAGCCCAAGTGACCAAAAACGCGCCACCTTTCCCCGAAAAACTGCGATTCTGCTGCGTAACCGCAAAGCAAAAACGAATTATTTGCCGATCTGCAGCCACCTGTCGGGGTTACGGGAACTAAAATGACACCGTCTCGGGGGATACGTGGAAGCCAACAAAACCTGTCCCCCTCCGCTGCTACACTCGCCGTCAGCCCCGTGGCGAACCGTCCTTTGTGTCGATCGCTCGCCGGGACCTTCGACGAGGCTAATCCTTTAAAAGTCGACAATCGCGGAGGAAGCGGCTGGTCTCTGAACGAAGGAGCCAAGGGGAAACTACGTGAACCCCCAGAGTGCGTCACTCGAAAGTCGACGTGGGGAGTGGAGAGGCACTTTGACCTTCGATTTGTTTCATTTTTTAAATAAGAACTAGCGCTCGCAAGAAAATACGGTTTTCTGCTTTTCGTTCCATAGGTGACGCAGATTAATTTTCGCAGTTAATTGGCCAAAGTCAGAAAATGTTTGCGCAGTCCCTTTAGGGATGTTTCGCAAGCCTGCGACTGCTTACTACCAGAGAGGCTCAGATCAAGTTAATAGGCGTCTGGTGAGTGCTTACAACCGTCTCCGCAGAAGGACAGCCCGTCTTAAACACTCGCAAGAGGCTTAAAGCCAGTTTTTAGCATTTCCGCTCGTAAGTGCCTGAACCGGCTTTTGGAGCCCCAGTGCGAAGATATACCGGCAACGTGTAAAGGCCGGTTAACACACATGCCTTCGACTACGACCGACTATGACACGACCGGTTTTGAAACCTCTTGTGTCGACTTACGACCAACTGCGTAGAACTGCTGCCGGTCGGCAGCAATCACAACAGGCTTCAAACCGGTTTTGAAGCCACTGCGTTTAGCCAGCACGTCTCAGCGTCTCAAATAACTACCACTTGAGAACGGGGCGACGACAAGACGAACAGGTATTTGATGAATTCAAAAGAGAAAAATGGGGGACGCTTAAACTTTGCTTCAAAAGTGGAACGCGATAGCGTTATCGAGCCTTGTTCACAAAGCGTGCTCATGTAAACCCGCGCTCGTTCCCAAGTAGTGCAAGCGTGTGCGTGGTCCAGTTGGTAGCGCCACGCGTCGCGTGAGCTGACGCGTGAGCTTTGTGGCTTGTTTAAAATTCCCGCGAGAGGTCATGCGGCGAGACGACACAGGCATAGCGTCACGTGTGACGTCACTCGTGACGTAACATGTGGCTGTGACGTCATGACCCTATCAACCCGCTAAATTTAGCGGAAAAATTTCCCGCAAAATTTAGCGAGTAATTACTTCGCCAAATTTAGCGGAAACTTTTAAACTTCGTGACGTCGCACGTTACGTTACGTGTTATGTCACGTGAAACGTCACCAGGTGCATATCGGGATTTTCCGCACGAATGGACGCCGACGCCGACCCCGGATTTTCCGCGGCAAGATCTACTAACGCCATCGAGTTAAAAAAAGCTATTATACACATCTAATGTACATAAACTTGCCTCCAGTTAAATTATTTCTACCTAATATGATTTTAATTGTCCACATTATATTCAGCGGCAAAAAATAAATAAAAGCGAAACAATAAAATATGCTTAAACCTCCTTTCAAGCCTCATCCAATTACGGGAGCAATCTCCCAGACTATAAAGTTACCTCGCGACTGGTTTTTTCTATATTCACGGAGAAATTAAGAAATACAGGGCGTGAAATTACCGAACATTTTATCATCGCTCCCCAGCCAATGAAATTCCGGCATGAGTCGGCAAGAACTTTAAGGACCGAATCGCGAAGCAAAAGCTTGAACATGTTATGCCACGTTCTCCATTTCTGAAACTTTCAGTAACTAGACAAAGTTTGAGCGTCTGCTTTCCCGCAAGAGCTTGGGGTAGGAAATCACTGCAGCCTACAGAGGGCGCTCGATGAAGATCGTTGTCATAATATGTTTAGACTCACAAAAACTATCTGCGCTGTGGCACTGAGCACGGTGAAACTTCTTGCTCTGTGTCGCATTACAAGCAGGTTCTTTTGCGTTTAGTAAACCTGTCATTTGCTGAGAACCCTCGGCAAATCTCAACGAATGGCTCTTCCAAGAGCTTTGTGAAAGAGTTCACGCTCCAAATATTCTGAAGTGTCCGGAAAAAACATAAAATAAAAAGTCAATGCCGTGACAAATCAAAATAAACAAAAAACATTCACATCGGCGCTATTTTTAATTAAAGACGAGCTTAACTCCGTCGTCCTGGCCTTGGCGTAGTTCTTTTATCGTAAACGGTCAATGACGCACTGGTGCATGACTGCGAAATATGTCTGTTTAAGTTTTTTGATTTATTTTCAGCGCTAAACTCGTACAGCGAAGTACAACCGATGTTTTGAACGGCCTCTCGAACTCGAGAACACAAATATAATGCACAGAAAAATGTAGTATCGTACATACGTATGTTAATCTTTCAGAGAAGTAAAACACATGTAGCTCCTACGTAAAATATAGAAAAAAATATTGATTTGTAATAGGACCGTACATTTGTAAATTGAAACGTTATCTTAGAATAAATTAAGTTGAAACGTCGATTTTACTCCATGGAAGAACACATAGCAACCGTAGAAGGACAAATGTGTAACAAAAGATATTTTTACTTTATACAGCCACAATAGAACACACGCTTTGTCATTCGTCTATGAGAAGAAGCACAAGGGTACACGTTGTTCAAAGTATCAGTCCTTTGCTGCGCATCTGTTGTTCAATTAAATTTAATTCAATTCAATCCAATGCAACGTAGAAACATCCGGTTGAAAAGGTAATGCAACTCTTAACCCTTTAGTCTATCAAACGTGACAAAAGCTAAGATCAACCTTCAATAACATATTGCGCTAACTGACATTAAGGAATGTCGCTTCCACAAGGGGTCACCTTCTTGACTGTGCTCCTGGGCTCACCGACAACCTCGGAAAGTATCCAGCACCAAGACACAGGGAGTGTCTTGAGGAGGTTGGTGAAGATTCTGGATGACGTTCTCCTCGCCTTCGATCCTGGGAACAAGTTCTTGAACGTTTTCGTGCCCCCAGACTGCCTTGAGGACAACTCTGCGGCTTTCAAAGATTTCCTGAAGTCCCGAAAAGAAACAGTAACATTGTGGACTGACGGCAAGAAGCACTGGGACGCTTGCAATGGAAAGCCTTGCGATAAGTTTAGGCAGGTGCTTTTTCATATGGTTTTCTTCATATGCGGGAAATGTGAATCAGATAACCTATTGAGAATCATTGCGACAGATTACTTCATGACTGCTTTCGTCGTAGCGGAAAACGCCAGTCATTGTCCTGATCATTATTCATGGATTCTTAATGTACCATTTCTGCCCCCTTACCGTAGAGCCAGCGGTAGATACGTAATAGATTTCAACAACGGCAGTATTTTCTTGACAAGCGAGTTCGAAAGAAATATCGCCAAACATCAGAATCTCACGAGTGATCTGTTGTCAAAACGGCGGCGAACGCTCAACGGGAGCTTTATACATTTTGAATGTTTCAATCCTAACGACTGCAACCATCCAAGCATCAACGTTACCAGAATGCTCTTGACGTACCGCAACGCTTCGGTTAGCAAAGGACATTACATTACCATCGATGATATGTATCTGAGCTCGTTTGTAAGTAGCCTAAACAATCGCCGAGATAGAGATGTGTCAGACGTCTTAATTGCTCTCCATCATTTTGGATCGGCTGGTTATTCCTTTTATGTTCGCAAGCGTAATCCAGTTGCCAAGGAAACAATATTTATCTTGCCATTTCTGAAGGAGGTATGGATAGGACTTGTCGCTTCTTGTCTGTTACTGGTCTTAACCTATGGCTTCATTGCGAAGGTGACGCTAAGACCGAATGCCGATGCATTAGTCTTTATATTTCTGATGGTGGCGGCATTCCTTCAACAAAGCGTTCAACTTCGCAGCCGCTTGGTGAACACGCAAACGTACCGGGTTCTGTATGGCGTAATGGCCTTGATGTTTGTCGTTATGTCGACTGTTTTCAAGGGCCGTATCACGTCACTTTTAAACAACCTTCCGCTCGATGGAGAGGTCATTAAGTTTGTTTCATTTCAGGACCTTCTTATCAGAGGTCATCGGCTTTGTATCCTTGAAATACCTACCCTATATTATAGTCAGGAGTCAATAGCATGGATCTCCGAACACGGAAGTTCCGTCAAGAAAGGAAGTGAATGCTTTCATGTCTGGAAGTCGAATTCAAAGAAGTATCGACAGATCAAATTCGCCGCTGACGGAAGGGACACCTTCTTTACCCTCAACTTTCGAACGGGTCCTAGCGAGGATTTGAGACGAGAGCTTTATGATAAGGGCTACGTCGAAACCGAAAACACCGCGTTCTCGTACCCCGTAGGGCCGGAAATGAGGGCATCTTCTGTCTACCGCCAAGACATCGATGCGACATTGAGTCGCGCTGTAGAAGCTGGCCTGTACGAAAGGAATTATGCATTCACGGAGTACAAAAGAAGATATTTTTACGAGGGTAGTGTTATGCACGCGGAAGAGCTGATTCTGAATCTCAGCGACCTGAGACCCTTTTTTCTTGCTTGGCTGGCCGGTGTGTCCTTGTCGATTCTGGTGTCCATTGGCGAAGCAGCTGTATTTCGTCTGGTCTGCAGTAATTGCAAAGGACGCGTGAGGGTGATTAGCAAACAGCCGTCACGACACAGGATTCGAATAGCAGGTACGACGAAAAGGGTTCGTCGTCGGGTCGAAGGTCGAAGGGAACTACGGTGAGTCTTCTATTAAAGACGAATTGGATAGTATTTGTGTTCTGAGCAAAACATTCTAGGTGATGTAAAAAACATCTAGATATTTGGCTCGGCCTTTATTTAATAAAATATTTTTAAGTGATATGATTTCTATATTCTAGCTCGGAACGGGAAAGGAATGAAAGAAGTTAGTACTTGAAAATGGTTTTAATAGGAGCTTGAGAAGTATGGGGAATAATGCGAGGCATTAGCCTTCAGATGCATACAAACCTGAGCGATGATTTATTGGGCACCCACCTTTACCAATCCTGTGTCGGTTGTTTGTACTATAAAGGGGCATTTACCAAAGCGAACGCAGTAAGCAAGAACACAAAGCTTAAAAAAGTATAGCTAAACACCAAATACAGGATAGTGAGAGTTTCAATAAGAGAAAGTGCGCATTGAGTGTCCATACATTTATGCTAAAGCTTTTTTTACGAGAAATACGAATGAGACAATTTTTGCAACGTGAATTTTGATTTCGTTTTCGTTTTTAAGGTATGCATCCTTGTGGAATGATTGTTTCTTTAAATATTTTATGACCAAATAAAGTGCATCACGCGGAGATAGATATACCCTTTTTAGATGTGTGTGCAATCTAGTCACTGCATTACAATTATCTGAGTGGACACAGTAGATGCGTCATTGTTTGGCGTGAACACGACTAAGCATGTATTAAAAACGAGTACGGAAACGGATTTGCAATCAAACGCTCCCTGCCTAAAAAAAGAAAAGTTCTTTAATGATACTTGATGGGGTTTTGAAAAGGGTATATTTAGGCATTAATCTGTAGATTCAAGGTTTAGTTGTTAGAAATGTATTGAAGGCGGCACATGTCTTCTTCACTTGATGTTTTATGCGTAAACCCCTCCCACCCAAAACGACACCTGTTTTCTTAATTCAGACTGTGAGGCTCTGGAAATATGGCTATCATTTAATTATCCATAAAAATTTTTACGTATTCATTTTCTTTAATACGCAAAAAAGTTCATATACGTGTGACGTGTAGATAAATATTCTTTTTTGCAAACTATATGCAACCCCATATGTGAAAACTGTTTTAGGTGTGATGTTTGGCATAGAACATGTTTAATATATTGTGGCTGTGGCGTTTGTGATTAAAGTATTGCTGTTGACAACGTCAAAAAGAGCAACTGTTGTATTTTCTCGCGCAGCATGGCTATTGGGGTTTTCTTCTGTAATGCCTTGAAATCTAGTATGTCATCTTGCTGTTAAAAAGTTGTCACCGAACGTGTTATAAATTTAAATTTCGCGTTAAAAAGCTGTGTGCAAACGGTTGATTTCAAATAATTGTTGGACTTTTGTGTTGGATTAGAGTTTGTTTGTGCTTTCATTAGTCTGCATAATGGTTAACTTTAGTTAGATGTCCCGTTTTATAGCTTTAATAAGAATATGCCATATCTGGTTGTAGCAGCATGCTTCGTGACCCACATACAGCTATGCCGATTTAAGCATCCGAGTTTCTCTGTTTGTCATGAATCAGTTCAAATCCGCTCCCAAAAGCCAGCAACCATATTTGAATATCGGACCACTAATACTTACCAGGTGATGTTAATAAAAACACGACAGCCTTACCAATATTAGGTAATGATTGGCTAAAGTGACTTATGCAAACACTAGAAGTGAATCATAAAAGCTCAATCTCACAGAAAAACCTGGTTCAGACATTTGTGTTTGGCTGCGTTTGATTGCGTTAAGATTGCTTGCGTCGAGCTGTTGCTATGGCGGCCCTTATGACCAGCCAGTGCGGAGGGATTGTGCTGCGCGACGCAACGCAGCGCAACGCAGTCGATGCAATGATGTGCCAACGAACCTTAAGTGTTTGGTGTAGTACGACTTGCTTTTTTGAACTATTTATGCTTCGAAGCTCAAATCATGGAAGGTCATCCAGAAATGTTTGTTTTCCTTACTACGACTTCAGTTTGTTTTCACGACATGTTTCCGCCTTGTTTGGATTGGCGGAACCAAGAAGCTTCTCATGAATGATACAAAGATCAACTGAGGGGAGGACGAAATTGGAGTCCGCGGGTATGTCAGAGTGTCTATCTCTTATCGGAAGGAGTGTGAGTGGACGCAAAAATTAGCTGCCTTTGTCTAAACTCACTGTTCGAGCGCGTTGGAACGCGAGACACTGGGCGAGGAGCAGACGACGCTCTCGTTCGCTTAGAGTAGAGGGAGATAGTGCCAGATGTCTATTCCGGGTACCCCCAATCCTTCCAATCCGAGTTTGGCTCTATGACGTCCCCACGTGTTCTCAACTTTGTCTCGACCTTAGTTTTTCTCCGTATCATATTCGAATTTGAACTTAGGGAAATGCAGACTCTAGAGCGTCGCCGAAAGGCTGGTCTGATTTACAACGTGAAACACCTATATTGCTTTTCTTTGCACCAGAAACCTTTCGGCTGCACCCGGCTCTACGTTTGTCTCCGACGTGGACAATCTGGCTCCCATGGTGGAAGGAGTCCGAGACCTTTACATTTGACAGTTCACGGCGTCACTGCTTCATTTAGGCATTACGAATGTACTCACTAAAACAATGTGTGCCTTTAATGATGAAAATAAATTTGTCCCAGGGTTAAATTCCTATCGCCCTTACAGCAACACATTAAGGATGTTCCTGAATACCAGAAAAATAGAAAACTGCAATCTAATCAGCTACTTGCGGACATGCATTCAACAGCAACAAGTTTTGAAGCAACTAGGACCCTATGCTGTTTATAGATCCACAGAAACGACAAGTACAAGTGCTGTAAGTTGCACACGAATGAGCAATCACGACCCTTTTGTCTGATCCACCAGCTTATGGACTCGACAAAAAATAATAGCAGTACTTTTTTTATTGTACGTTTTAGTTTTACTTACGGCACGATTTGTGACGAAACGAACAGATTCAATCTTGAACAAGCAAGCTGCTTCACAAATCTTTGTTACGGCATTTCGATCCATATACCGCAATACAGTGATGTCTTTTTAATGCATTTTTGAAGCAGGTTGCTCAGCGCTCCGGGTAGGGTTGGCAGCTCCAGTAGGCATCCGTTCCTACTCTTTGACAACGATTTGCTGCGACTAAAAATGTGAGTTGGAGCGACTTCGCGTGAGATTGAAGCACTTCGGCTCCACTACAGTTTGAGCCGAAGAAGGACGACACGATCGCGATGAATTTGTATTTTGTTAATGACAATGGCGTTGTAAGAGTTGGGGCAATACGCATTGATTGGATGGGACCCGCGATAGACCGAATCCTGCTTAGTTTAATTCAGGGGTAAAAGATGGCTCCTGTCTCACATCTAGCCCACTCCAGAAACTCCCAAGCCGCTGTGCTTGGTCGCAGCCTTAACATACCTCTGCATTTTGCTTGTCGCTGATTCATTCTTTTATATTATATTCTTCACTTATTCGAGAAAAAAAAAAGCATCCGAGGAGCAAGGACAAAAGTAGCGGAAATCATCTTCTCACGCTTCTCTATGCTGAAAGCAAGACGTCTGCTTCTTCCCCAGGGGTCGGGTTGGTGTCAGAACGACACCCAGCTCTGATTGGCTTTGATTGGAAGGATAGTTGGTAGATCTCAATGCTAGACACCTCGAGATCTACCCATTATGTTTTTTTCAATCAGCTAATGAGAGCTGCGAGTTCTGACATCATCACAACCCCTGTGCATGAAGCCGACAAACTTTGCGCTTTGCATACTCAGTTTTACTTTAAAGGGGCCCTGCAACAACTTTTTGACTGGTTTTCAATTTGCACCGAACCTTAGCGCACTGAACGTAGTAACTTAATGAAACTTCTCTTTTCTCGAATTTATCTTTACTTTAAAAGTTATAAGCAAATCAAAAAATGCAAAAACAAGCAAAAAATAACCTCCTTCATGACGTCCCTGGTCCTGGCTTGGCTGGCCGTGAACTAGAGGAGGGATAGTGAGCTCAACGAGCGCTCACGGCTGCCGCACTTCGTGTCGACGGCTCGAGAGGGCGCCACTAAAGCATCTGTTGGATAGGCAGAATGAAGCGGGCGGCCAGGGCGGCTCGCATTGCATTTGCTGCGCGATTAAAGACTAATTCGGCATGACACTTCAGTGGCCACAAACGACAGCAAACACAGGGTAAAGATCAGTTCAGAGCGGGAGCCACTTCGCGCTGCCATACCGCCGAACGGCCAAATCGCCAGCCAAACCTGCGCCGAAGGCCTACGGAACGCTCGGAACCGGTCGGACCGCAGCGCCGACGTGTACATCCCGGACCTTTCTACGCTCGCCGTTCGTCGGCTCGGTGCCTCATCCCACTACCCCTTTCTAGTATGCGCCGCCTTTTCCGCCGCTTGGCGGTGGGTTTGTCGACGGGTCATTTCTTGTTTTCGTACTTTATAAACTGCATTTGTTTCTTTTCTAATTTAAAATACTGAACAAAGACTACTTTAATAAATAATTGAAACGGTTCGCGCCACTTATATTTTGTATTTTGACTAAAGAAAAGGTTTTAGCGGCTCTGACGAGTAGTAAGGCCAGGACCAAAGACGGTCACATATCGCGCGCTTTAGGCACCGCGGGTCGCCCCCGTAGGTGGAGGAAGTTTCCGCGTCGTCCGGTTAAAATATGACGCACTGATATTTGGTTACTCTCTCCGTGCCCGCTGGCTTGCCGAAACCACAAGAGACGTGGAAATCGTAAAAAAGTTAGACGCTTAAATATGATTGCAGGATCCCTTTAAGTTCGAATGCAGTCGAAGCTACGATCCGATGGAACCTACCAATCAGCACACAAAATAATGATTGATTGGCACTGGAGGCGTTAATCCCCTTTGAGCGTTTGCTATCACCGAATAAACCAACCACGCAAAATCAGTGTACTGCGACCCTGGGCTTTTTCTTTTTTTTTTCTGCGCGAGGATTCTTTAGTTGGTTTTGTACGCAAACCCACAAAGACAACAAGCGCCAGAATGCACTTTTGGCTCTGCTTGATTGGCTCTATCTAATCCTAGCGTTGCGTTTAAGGCCCGTTCACACTCTTGCGACCGAGTAAGACCGAGAGAGATCAGACCGGTTTTTAAGCCTCTTGCGATCTCTTAGGACCAGCTCCGCTGCAGCGGATCCGGTCCTAAGAAGTCGCAAAAGGCTTAAAAACCGGTCTGGTCTCTCTCGGTCTTACTCAGTCGCACGATTGTGAACGGCGCTTTAAATTGAAGCGTACTATAGCCTCTAGTTAGAGCAATAACCAAAAGAAAAAAAAAACAATACACAGTGAAGAATGTCAGCCGGGGTGCTGACATCTTGTTCATCGCTATGGTTGCGCGAGATGTGTGTTGCTTTCCAGGCGCCATAGCGCTCTATTAGCGATGTGCGCGACCAAAAGCGTCGCTGTGGTTTGAATTCGCGAGAGGCCATACCATAGCTTCCTCTATTCCGATAATTCCTGCCCAAACGCAGATTCAAGGCGAGTCAAAACCTACCAATCCCGGCGAGGCGAAGTCTGGTCATGACGTCACGAACGGAAACCCTAAAGAGGGTGCCACAGAAACACCTCGACGCTGATAGTCACTGACGGCTCAAGAAGCGCAGGGTGTGGCGAGTCCTGAGCATCTTATTATCGCTCGGCAGCCAATGAGATTGCGGCATTGGCCAATGAAAACGCCTAGGAACGAAACAGATTGCAAGAAGAGCGAACATCATGATCCACAACCTCCCTTCTTAGATGTTAGTGCCAAGAGCTCTGTTGAGAGAGTTTGGTCAATGGGAGGAGCGGGCAGAGCCAGGGCGTGCAAAAGACGCAGATAGAAGGCTTGACAGGCTCTCTTGGCCAACCAGAAGCCGAAAAAAGTCTCTGACGGTGGTAGCGAGAAGCAGTTGTAATAAAATCGTAAGGGTTGAAAATATGAAGCACATGTTGTTGCGATTATGATCATGCAGAAAAATGTTAGACAGGGATCCGCCGCTCGAACTCTGTTTTGCTCGGACAGTGTGTGACCGCTCGGACGGACGATTACCGGCCCTCGGCGCTCGGCGTACGGATTTGTGTCGATCGTTACGCTAGTCGCGCTCTTCCACCGTGATTTTGGATAACCCTGATTGAAAAATCACGTACACCATATTTTCAGTCACCGACGAACTTAATAATTTTGTTTCTCGCGACCCCAGCCAGGGTATTATTTCCAGCTTCTGGTTGGCCCTATTCGAATTTGTGAAGACGCCCTGGAACACGCCCAGCCCGCTTTCGGCCAATGGCGCCTCCTCATTTACCTCCTATACCTCCCAATTAATGGCCATACTCTTTCTACATAGGGCACTGTCAGTGACTAGAGTCATATATACATAAGATTGTGTGTCAGTTTTTGTTATAGTCAGTGTGTCGGTGGAATCGCATGCCGTTCAGAACGAATACCGGTAATGTGGGTTTTAATTTGGTGCACATTGAGAGCTTCTTCACATCGAACATTTTGATGATAAGAACCTAATGGATTCAATATAATTTTGAGCCGAAGTGGATTGATGGATGGATGTTAACGGCTGTACACTTTGTAACGGGCGGTACCTTGCTCTATCTAGCCTAAGTCTAAAAATAAAGACATATGATTCCTCTTGCCCTTCTAAGCCAATTTTCTCCCCTAACTATGACCAGGCAGTGTGAAATATCACCAAGATGACCGTTGGAGAATGAAGCAAAACAAAAACTAAAACCCGCTGCCCTCTTCAAAACTACCTAACCGAAGAGGGCACTGACTCCTGAAAAGCTGGCAGCCGTGTGCAGTAAGCTGTTTTTCTCTGCTCCCAACACACCAAATTCTACCATTTATTTGCAGCGATCAATATGACTTCATGTTGCCCACTTTGGGAGCTTGGTTTCTTTGTTCAGAAAATGCAAAATAAAGTATACGCAAAAAAGTTGCTTTCATGTGAAGTTAGGCACCATTCATTATGATAATGACAACCCTGACGGAAGAATGATCCAATCACAGACATCTGCACAGAGTGTTACAATACTTAATACCTACAAGTAATCGCTCTAATTATAAGGGTAAGGTGCTGTTTGCACATACTAGACAGTCTTTTGTAACTCAGTTAAATAATTTTCAATTGTTTCCAACTTTCTCATGCTTGTTGTCATTGTGCAGAAATTGAATTAGTCTTTTTTAACTTCCCTTTACTGAAGATCGCTTTGGCTATCGTCACAGACGTAGCTTTGTATACAGCTGCGCTTATCAATTTTCTCCACTGAGCCACAATAGGCTATGGTTGCAGAGGTATATGGGTACTATTACGGCAAATATGAGTTGGAGCGCCATGGCACCTTGTGCTCGGGACTATTAGTGCTGTTTTTCGTACCACTGGGTAAACGCTTGCGCACGCCGGGGCCGAGAAACATTTCCTCCTGTGCTCGTTGCGCCGTTCCAATCCCCGTCAGGATGGGTGCACCATGCAACCCAATGTCCATACATAGACACTTGTGAAGGCAACATTTCTAGATAATTCGCCTCTGTTTCTTTGCCAGTGAAAGGACAAATTGAATTGTTATTTACCAGCTTGCTTTTACCTGAGTGAATTTAACTTTCTTCAGCAAACAACTGCACGATTACGGCTTTCTGGAGCGTTCACTAACAGGCACTCAGAACCATACATTTCTGCCGCTGCATTGTAATTAGAAATTTAGATGGGGAATGTTTTAACAGGCATCAGACATCAGTGACACATGGCCTGCCGGTATTGTGCTCATCCCATATGACAACAGGCAAGCAGGATAGAGGGAAAGAAGTGACCCTAGGTTCCACAGCGCGATCCTTGGTCCTCTTGTATGGCAAAAGGTTTGCTTGAAATGGTTTGCAAAATTTAATCAAAACAAGCTCTGCGGTATTTTTCTGCATAGCGTCGATTTGTGCAACAATCAGTTTGCGATAAGTGACTCACACGCAGATCTCAGTTCATATTTATGGAGAATAACAAGTGTCACCTTGCCGCGTTCGCACTCAATACTGCACCCGCCGTCTCGCTACCAGATAGCCGGAAATGCGCTCTGGCACGAGCGCAGGAGGAGATTTCTCTCTGCGTCAGTGCAGCGCCAGTGTTTACGGAGAAATGTGCCAGGCGTCGCTGAGAGCGCCAAGCTCCACATGTGCCGTTTCACCTCATACCGACCGCGATAGTACCTGATGTCAAGCAGCAGGAGTTGTTAAAGAAGCATGTTAAACTAACGTTTCGTGCCTTGCAAAAGAGAACACTTCCGCTAGTTGAGAACATATCTCCAAACTGCAACTCATCGGCTGCACCACACCAGTTTTGAGGCTTCTCTCGACATGTTAGCACATGGGCAAATGGGCTTCGACTTAGACATCAGATAAGGTTTAAATCTTCGTTCTTCTGGGTCCCTCATCGCAGGAGGGTACAAAAACTTCTCGTTGTCGACACCGTTATATTAAGGCCTCCGGTCTAAATACAGACCGGTACGATCCGGTATAACTTCATATGGATTTTTTCAGTAGGGTAAGGCATTCTAGTGTTACTTACGTAAATCAAACACATTAGAAGTATTAAACTTGTTATCGGAAATCTTACACAATACAATGCACAAAAATGAGTTTTGAAACCTTCCGTACCTGGTTGATCAAGAGGTACTTCGCTCAGTTGGCTGGTTGATCAAGAGGAACTTTGCTCAATGTCAGAGAAGGTACAGCATTCTCCGTGCATGTTCGAAAAAATGTTGACTGCATTCATCACAACGTCCACGAGGGCAGACACTTGCCTTTGGAACCTCAACTCGAACTCAAAAGCAAGCTGCGTATAAAGAACATTCGGTATAAAATTTTGAGCCGAAACTGTGATGCAGATTCAATTCTGCGTCGAGTATAACATCTTTCTCACTATCCAAACGTCAAGCATACCTTGTAAAGATTTGGTGTCTCAGAGTAATCCAGATGAAACAGCAGCGACCACAAGTTCCGATCCGAAACCATGCACGACAGCCGCGAACAAAGTCACAACCGCGATCCCTGCAATACCGAAGTAACGGAGGTGACGGAGACTCGGCACTCGGCGACTCGGCAGGGCGCCAAGGAGTCATGGTCCTGTGAGGTTACGTCTCTATAGTTTTGGAATTCGTTGAACTGAAAAGGTTCGGTTCACTCTCCCTCTTATTATGCCTACTCTCTCGCACGTGTCGTCCCGTCTCTGACTTCTCCCTTTCCAAGTTGCCTTTTTGGGAGGAAAGAAAAATAAACAATCGTGTCAATCGTGTAGAGGTTGCCCGGTTTGTGAACACTATATCAGGATTGCGTCGGTGCAATATAACAGATATTCCGCGGACAACGGCAGCGTCAAAATGGTACCGGCTTTTTTCAATACCATTTTAGTATCGGCCGAAAATGCCGAATATTGCGTAGTTATTGCCGATTCAGAAACGATATTCAGGGAAAATCACGGTTTGTGTACCATATAAATCATGGTTGCGTCGCCGCGATATAACGGATATTCCGTCGACATCGGCAGTATCAAAATTGTACCGGCACAATTTTTCCGATACAATGGACATATCGGCAGTACTCGCACGACTTTCCCGACCCGAGGTGAATATCGCCACAATATTGTGTGCTGCCTGGGTTGTTACTCACTTTCGTGCTTAATTCACGGCTAGCTCAGCTCCCAAGTACGGTGACAGGCTCCATAAACCAATTCTTTCCCGCCTTTCTGTGAGCAATGCTTCAATCATGCGGCAGTGTTTTCCAGTTTCCCCGGTTATACTTAAACTTCACAGATGTCATGACAGATCCTGTTCTGCCGTCTATTTGGAAGGGTGTTATAAAGCCCCTTTGTTAATTTTAGGAAGATCTAATAAAGCAAACGGCAAAGGGGATCATAATTTATATCCGCTGTTGGTTATGTGTGCATAGCAACAAAATATTTTTCAGTGTCTGCAGGTATACAATAATGTTGAAACAAAAAGAAGCCGGCGGAATCTTGAGAAAGTAAATAAAAGTACCAAATTCACATACATTGGCATGATGCAGGTTAAACGGCAATTTCAAAATAAAATTCTGAATAAAGCATGCAAATATTGAAGTGCCAGATTTACGCATTAATAAGCATACGTATTAATAAGCATACGCCTGAACTTCTGTGCGCTGATTTATTATATTCAGTGAAGTCTAATGTTCCTGAATATTGGGAAAGATCACCTCTGTCACTTTATTATGTGGTCAACCTGGAGGTGGGCCACAGTTATTGGCAATTTCCGTGAGGCGTTTTCGAACCTACTTTCGCGGCTTTCCGTTTAGACCACCAGGGGCTGTGAATATTGGCTTAGCTCATGTAAACTGTCGAATGAGCCCACCCTGACAGTTTTGTGCACCAACCCCGACTGTTTTGTGTCCTAGCCACGGGGTACCATTGATTTCGCAAGTCGTCATTACTCCATTCACCCCTACGCTGACTGGGCCGTAGAAGCTGCCTGCTCGTTCGTCCAGTCAACTGTCAACACCTTGTAGACTCACGTGCAGAGAGAAGGTCAAACAATCAGAGGCAGGCCTTTGATTGGTTCGGCGAAAGACACTGTCAGTTTAGGGTGAACGTAGTGTAGCCCAGAGCAGGCTAGCTACGCCGATTTCGTAACAAAGTTTTTATTTAGAAGGTGGTTCAGATTTGAGGTGGCAAATTTAAGGTGGCAAATATTTTGGCTGACCTATTTTGGGCTGATAGACCAATAAGATCCTTGCTAATTGTTCTCAGTTGCACCTATACACTATGCAACAAATTAACGTGTGATTGCGATGTTTTTCTATGTCTACACTCAAACCCGATTATGTTTGAACCCGGTTAATTCGAACTATCCCTCGTATCAAACTATTTTTAAACAGGCTACTAGCTGCAATAAAAATGTATAGCGAAAAATGCGATTACATCGAATGAAAATTGCAGCCTCTCCCGATAGATCGATCTGCCAGGAACCCCGTTTTGCTCTGCAAGCTGACTTTCCCCTAATGCGGCCATCTTTTGGTGGAAAGCCAACTTGCAGAGGAAGCTGGCTTTTAGGGGGACGGGGCAACCGTGTCAACCACTGGAAGAGAAAATAATATTCTCTTTTGCGTAGGGCACACTTGTACTTAACGCGTTACAAGTAATGGGTTACTTGTAATCGGTTACATTTTACTGTACATTTGCAGAGGTTCAATTACTTCCCTTAAGGAGTAACGAACCTTGTAATCGAATTATTTTTTGGCTGTAATCGATTACAAAATTACCCATTACAAATTTTCTCAATTTCTTTCATTTATTTTTTATTTATTTATTTTTTGGTTGGGGGCGGGGTAGATGTGGTGGAGTCACACAGCTCTAAGCAACGGTCAATATTGTTTTTTTTTTTGAAATCACTAAGCACTGTATTTTGAGGATTAGAGGACACTTCACTAGGCCTCGTTTCCTGGAGTAAATATTTTTTTTTTGTACACAAAAGACTACGTCTGGATATGAAAAATGATCTTATCCAGCCTCTTGCGAGTAATGTATTTAAACAGCGCTTCTTTAGCTTATTTCTTTTTTCACAAGAGGGATTGGATGTGTGGCGTCACTCACTCAGCACTAAACAAAAACGGTCAAGGCTTTCTTTTTTTTTTCTTTTTTTCATACAAATGAGCACGAGACTCCAAGGATTATGCTACATTAATAAAAAAAATTAAATGACAAGTAATGTGGGAAGTAATTGATTACTTGGGGTAATTTTTCGATTACATTTTTGAGGTTGTAATTGTAATTGTAATCGGTTACTTTTTACTGTGAAGTAATGGTAATTGTAACCGGTTACTTTTTTCAGTAACGTGTACAAGTCTGGCGTAGGGGAGCGGAGAAAGGGTGAGCCGTTGAGACCTTGAGAAACGAAGAAGCGGCCACTGAATAACCACGTGGAGCGTCCCTCATGACGTACAGACGGTACTTCGAGAGTAAACAACTTTTCTAAATGTGGCGTGCTTGTTCGTAGTCAAATTAATTAAATATTTTATATCGAATTACCCGCTATATCGAACTGGTAGACGGTTTTTTGCAAGTTCGGTATAAACGGGTTTGACTTAACAGTAGTGCATATGGATAATTTCCATGCTCTTTTCATTTTCAGATGCCTCCGACGTGTACATCGGGCAAGCACCCTTGGATTTCGCCTAGGAAACGGAAGGGTCTTATAAACAACAATATTGCGGAGCCACTTCAAGATATCAACAGAAGCTGCAGTTTTAATTGCTATCTGTGGGAGCTAACTCAGTTTTCCTGTTGATGTCATGACAGTGCTAGGTTATTTGCTTTGTCATGCGTGCAATATACCTGTTTAGTCAACTGTACCTGCTTTCGAGTCATTCTGTTAGTTCCTTTTGCATGCTCTTTTCAGGAAGGGTGTCGGGATTTCCATTCAGAGGAGAGCCTTGGAATACGAAGGGCTGACGGGGGTATCTAGCTCACCTTTTTCTGAACAAGAATTGTACAGGTGGACATGCAGAACTGGTCGACCCGCGTAGCAGGTCGACCAGCATAACAGGTCAACCCGTATCAGGTCGGTTGCTCCTGTTTGTGACCTGTTCACGTATAGGACGACCTGTTTGCATACAGGCCCCGTATGTCCATTACATTATATGACCCAAACAGGTCAACCTGTATAAAAATATATGGGATTTTGTTTTTCAGTAGGGCAACACGGTTCATTGTATGGTATACAGTAATCCAGTTCAGATTATGGTATGCACCGGCCAGACAGTTTGGTCACGGTTTAGACACGGCTCACTTTACGGTATACAGCAATCCAGGTCAGATTACGGTATGCACTGGCCATACGGTTTGGTCACAGTATGCATTGTTTACCGTAAGATTACCGGTTCGATAATCCCGTTTGAATGTTACCGTGATAAAATACACACCGATTTTTTGGTACGGAAAGCTTGCCATTTTCCAGCGTACACTTCACAAGATTCAAGATTTGTTTCCAGTAATATTCACAAAATACTACATCTTATTTACATTTTATGATAGACCACAATGATACCTTGGTAAATGCAGCAAATGTATACAACACATTTTAATTAGTATAAGTAATATCGAAAATATCATAAATAATATAGCTACGTATGAGCTTTCCGGCATGTTTTTGTGTGTCCCTTCTCTCCTTTTGCGTTCGCAAACCAAGACCAAGTCAAGAAAATATTTTCAATTGTCCTCACTTACGAACTTGCAAAACTTTGCCGAAAATCACAAACAGAAGATTGTTAGAAATTTTGTTCTATTATTCCATTAAAATCCATGAAACCTATTTTGAATGTGTCAGAGAAAAAGCCTAGCGCATTTGCTTGAGAAATGACAAAATACCGAGGGGTAAAACTTGCGATCCCCGACAGGTGGGAAAAACGTCAGTCCTAGCGTTGGTAAATAACATGAAAACATAAAAATCCGCCAAGATCCTTGCCTTTTGCATTCTCTTTCATTTCAAGAAGAGACCTAAAAATGCAATATTTTTTGCAAAACTTAAAATATCGAGACCAAAACTGTGCTTGAATTGAGACGAAAACAGCCAGTTACTTTTTATGCATGCGCAAAGGCTCGGCGAAGTATAGGGTATGCTTATCCGAGATATCGAAACAATCTACTCAAACTCCCTATTTTTGTCGGCACGTGAAGGAGTACAGTTGTCTGTATGCACAGATTTTATCTAGGTACTTTAATTTAACCGATATCCAGCGCCTTCCTGCGAAACCGTATTTTCAGTCAAAACCTCGAGACAGGGAAAAAACCGAAGGACTACACAAGTACAGTGTTGGCGGTAGCACGTTACTAGTAATGGCGTTACCGTTAACGCGTTACTCTTTTTGTTAACACTAACATACTCGTTACTTTACAAAACACTAACGTGTAGCGTACTTACGTTACTTATTTCGAGTACCGGGTAACGTAGTTACGTTGCTCGTTACATATTATTCCCAAAATGTAAAACGATTACGCTTGTTTTTTTTTTTCATGTTTCTCGGCTCCAAAGCGTCACAATTTTTTTTTCTTTGTGAGTACTCAGATGGAACAGTCAAACTTACAGGAGGACACTTAAGACTGCTTACGTAGCTTAAGACTGCGTACACGTAGCGCATTCCTGCAAGCAGCACGCCCCGCTGTCCTCCGCAGAGGCCGGCCGGGTGACGCGACGTGGCTGAAAGCAGAGCGTAGAGCACGTGATATAGTAGTGCACAAGAAGAGGGAGAGGGAATTTCCCGCTCCCCCTCCTCCCCTCCTCCCGAAACGCCTAACAGTGGCGGCCGCACGCGCGCCACCCTCTCCCTTTTACCGGCGAGCGGACCGCTGCGCCATGCAGTGGGAGCTTCTCTGCGGGGTGGCGTTCCCTGGAACCGTGACGCGTCGCAGCCAATGGGAACTTATTGCTCGTTTCGCTCACACACAATTTAGGTACCGTTTTTCGGGGTTACGGACAACGCCATGGGACAGTTAATGCTTCCTAATTAAAAAGATATGGCAATTATGATGAAATTCTGGATCGACATACTGTTTCTTCAAATTTGGCGCTTATGCATACTTGTAACATCAAACCAGTAAAACGTGTTAATTATTCATTTAAAACGCAACGCAAAAGTAACGTGCGTTACGTTTTATCGGTAACGCTATCTCTAACGCGTTTCCTTTATCTTGACGTAACGTAGGCCGGTACCTTTATTTTTTTTAAGTAACGAGTAGCGTATTCTATTACTTTTTTCGGCAATGCCTACAACACTGGGCACACCAGACAAAGTCCTTCACTTTCTTTTTCCAGACTGGGGGTTTTGTGTTAAAATATGTTTAACCATCCCCAGCTTGTTTCATCCCGAACGTTTTGTTCATTGAAGCAGTTTTGACTCCATAAGTGTGACGTCATGGGTCCAAACAAACCGTTGCTAGGGTCATTGTTATGGACAAATGCATGTGGCTAGGTTTGGCTACGGAAACCCGATCATTCAAAATTCAGGAGGAGGATTTAAACGTCTAAAAATCACAGATATAGAAAGCTTGAATGTCATATATGTTTAGACAGAAATGTGCCGGTAATCGCTTGTTTCTGAAATATTTACGACTGCAACTTCCGGTCCTCAAGATGCTTGCAGCAGACGACGAATGCACGTAGCATGCCATTTGCAACATGCCCGCCAGCCAAGCCGGCGCCGGCGTCTGAATTGTGTGAATAAAGGCGCTATCAGATTTTGTTTTTGTTTGAAAAATAATGAGTTTCAGACGCTTATAAGAATTCATAGTGGGCTGCGATGCAAAATATGGTTGATCGAAAGTCCGGGTGTCGATCGAGATGATCGTCTGCTAAAAGATCGCATTTCGTCCTCGAAAAAAGCGCTTCAGGCGATCGGTTGATGTTCCAAATTTTGTTTGCGGACTCGCGCTATGCGAGGGTGCTTCGTACCTGGTTGTAACCATTGCCGGGATGGTTACTGCGAAATCTCGATATACATGCCATTATATATTAACCTGACAACCTCAATAATAATAATAATAATAAACGACTTTCCTCGACGGCGTACAATTTGTTTCTCATGCTGGCCTACATTACGCCGGTAATGCACTTCAGGTCGTCGTCGTAAGTGATCTGCATGTTGTGGTTTGATTTTACAGCATTCTCACCCTCTAAACTGAGCTGATTTCTTCATAGAAAAAAAACGCACTTTGCGGAGGCCTTTACGGTTATGGCGATGCACTTGTCTTTGTCGCTCGTTTACCGACGCAATTTAATGAAGGCTACATAGGCCAGCCAATCTATCGTGTCGTTTGCTACCAAAGCAAAGCGGGGTGAAATACTTCAGAAATGGCTTTCATTGTTGCAGTCCGACACTGAGACGACAAGAACATCTTCATAATTGGATATCAAGAAGTTAGGTCACTTTCGAAAAACTATTTACTTGTAAGCAAAATTCTAGCCTCATGTGGAGTCTCCATGCATTAGTCCATAGCAACGTCCCTAGCAACGGTTTGTTTAGACCCAGACACCACGTTGTGACGTAGTCACTTACGGGGCCAATTCTGTAACATACAGCCACTTTTCAATTGGTATATCGTATTGATAAGATAAGTCAATCGCCAAGCGTCACTACCTTTCCGGCAGACGTCCTTGTCAACCTATGTCTTGAAAGAGAAGGTCTGATAAACGGTTATGCCGGGCAATTTCATTTTTATTGACGAAAAATTAACAAGCCACAATATCTCTTTCTCACTTCTTGATTTCTTGCACAAAATCTTACAGAAAGTGCAGCACCGGGAATCACAAGCCCATATCAAAGAAAAAATCTACCCAGTTGGGTATCCTGCGGTAGATGAGCTGGCTGGCCTAGCTTGTTTTGCTTAGCAGCCCAGCAAACTAGCCAGCGCTGGTACCGCCTGACGCGGGCGAGAGCACGCGGTGAACGTGCAACATGCACAAGGGACTAGCCGGAACATCTGCCGGACTGGAAGCGCGCGCTCTCTGTCTCTTCTTACGGCCTTTGCAATCGCCCAGGAGTCAATGACATTTTTTCTCCGTATGTAGTTCACTTGCTTGCCGCCAGGGGCGCAACCACCTCAACCGACTTCACCCCACTTGGAGAGTCCCTTCGAGCTGCTTTGCGCTGGTGTTGACTACAAGTAACAGAGGTGATCCTCTGTTACTTACTAGGAGAGTCCCCTCGAGCTGCTGTTGACTACGAGTAAGAGAGGTGATCCTCTGTTCGCTTTATTGCAAGGCCAGGATAAAGCGGACTTCATTATCCAAATCCTAGGTTCCTCGCACTTCTAAACAACATTTTTTTTTACGTACAAATGTGCACGAAGGTCTGCGACTACTCAATGCACCCTATCTTGAAGACGCGCCAATCCTAAGTTGCCCAGAGGGCATTGACAATTAACAGTCACTCAAAGCGCTTGGCTGGTATACATTGAAACAAGTTCCTCAGTATACTTCTGAGTAACCATGCAAAGACGGTCACGGACAGAACCAAAAAATCAGCTGGATATGTGCCCAAGCCCTTGAGGAAGCACTTTAGGCTGTAATATGCACTGTGCGAAAATTGTACAGACTACTACACCCTCGTCTAGAGCAGCTGACCGACTTCATGTGCGACCTATGAAATGATGATGCAGACCACGGAAATAGATAGATTGGGCCTGCTTACATTTCACGAGAGTGTACGAATTATTTATCATTTAAAGTTCCTCCACGCAGAAGGGGTCCGTCTCCTCCTGTTCTTGAGTTGCAACAGAAGTCCTGGAGGTAAAGACAATTATAGTTTTTCCGCAATTGCATTCACTGTCTCTACTTACTACTTTCTACTCTCGAATCTCTCGGAGATGTGCGTCAAACATTCACCGTTTTGGGCTCATCAGAAGCGCATTAGATAGTGGCTGAGGGTCTAAACGTAAGGATCAGGTGTCAAAGGCTATAAAAATCTCGGCCGCAAGTTGCGACAGCGCTGAGATACACTGTCAGACGCGCTCTGCACAAACGGCAAAGGGTAGCGCAGGGGTGAGGTGACAGCACCCCCGCGAATAGACCTTTTGGGAAATCCCCAAGCGCCCCGGCCCGCGCGCGAGGAATTGTAGGAGAGATTGTCCAACCCATGGCCGCTCTGCCTTGAGATCACATTGCCTTGTCGCTTGCCTCCTCTTAATCCCCTGTTTTTCGATTCCATTACCTATTTTTATCTATTCCAGTGTATTTTTTATTGCTTCTAAGTCTTTCTGTTCTCTTCTGCGCGCGATATTTCTTGCATATACATAGTATTTGTGTCTTTATTTTGCCTTTTTCGACGGGAGTGCCGACGGACAACACGCCGCTTCGCGCGTCGTTCCCCGGGTGAGTACTACCGTTCCTACCGATTCCTATCGCGCTGTTAGCTGTTCATATTGGTTCATTTGACCCGCGTGCAGTCGAGGGGAGCCGTTTATAAACACCCGCGCACATGTCATTGGGACAGGCAGAGCTCTGAATCAACAATCGCGACGTGAGAGCCGAGTGCGCTGTGATTTGGCCGCCCGCGCTCGCTCCGTTGACTCGCACTGTAGCGTATGCCTTCGAGTGTTGCTTACTTGACCAATATACAGCACGCCGCTTTGTCCCCGCAAACCATTTCTCCGAATGTTTCCGAAGCTGAGGCATATGCAACGCTGCGGCGCGGCGGCGCCTGACAACTGTTTGCTGCGGCGCGATCCCTTCGCAAACGCCGACGGCTCAATGTCGCGGCTTGAATGCGCCTATGGCATGCCTTCGTAATCTATCTGCTAAGCGGTTGTCAGTCGCCAACGCCCCTTTTCAGGTGCAGAGATGTTGTCCGCGAATCATTTGTGTTGCCGCGACGTTGAACCGCCGGCGCTTGCTAAGGGCTCATGCCGCTGCGTGCAGTTGTCCGGCGCCGCAGCGTTGGATATGGCGAACGGTGTTACGGTTTCGCAGGCATTCGGACAAATGACTCGCTACGGCAAGGCGGCGCGCTGTATCTTGGTCAACTAAGCGGCACTCGAAGGCGCACGGTACAGTGCGAGTGAACGAAGCGAGCGCGGGCGGCCAAATCCCGGCGCACTCGGCTCATGCGTCGCGATTGTTGATTCAGAGCTCTGCCTACCCCTATGACATGTGCGCGGGTGTTCATAAAAGGCTCCTCTCGACTGCACGCGGGTCAAATGATTCAAAATGAACAGCTAACAGCGCGATAGGAATCGGTAGGAACGGTAGTGCTCGCCCGGGGAACGACGCGCGAAGCGGCGTGTTGTCCGTCGGCACTTCTGTCGAAAAAGGCAAAATAAAGACACAAATACTATGTATATACAAGAAATATCGCGCGCAGAAGAGAATAGAAACACTTAGAAGCAATACAAAATACACTGGAATAGATAAAAATAGGTAATGGAATCGAAAAACAGAGGATTAAGAGGAGGCAAGCGACACGGCAAGGCGATCTCAAGGCAAAGCAGCCAGGCAAGGAACAGTCTCTCCCACAATTCCTCGCGCGCGGGCCGGGGCGCTTGGGAAAACTGCAAATGGTCTATTGCGGCGGGAGGCGGCGATTTCCCCAATTGCAAAGTCCGTAAGAAGAGAAAAAGAGCACGCGCTTCCACTCCGGCCGTGCCCGAACATAGGCGCCGCAAGCCATACCACAGTTCTAGGCCACTCGAATTGGTGTCGTCACCTAGGGGTCAAATTTTAAGCTTCTTCAAAATGGCCGCAGTGTGACCGCCGCCTTAAAAGAATAAACGTCTATGTAATTAATTTTGGTTTTCATTGGTTTTTTTATGCGAATAGAAACAAAAACATAAAACAAATTTCATTAGCCTGATTACGTTAACAAAAACTGTTAAGCACAAAATGTGTTACGAATGAGCTGGGCACATGCTAGAGACGTGTGCGTGTGTGGGTGATGTCACGTGACGTCACAAGATGTCATAACTGTGACTCAGCATTTGTTTTCCCGGGTGATAAGTTCTAGAAGAAGCACGCACGCGAGGGCACCCGTGTTTTTTTTTCAGTATGTACAGGGTTTTGTTGCCTCGCTCGTTCTAAGAAGAGAGTGCCGCCATCAAGTACGTGGCATTCGCGACAACATCAGTGTTCTAGTTCAGCTATTGTTTTGATGTCTAGAGTTGCGGTTCAGCTAAAGTGGTCATTTCCTATATTCACTTGCAGGGTGAGACCGGCAGGGCGTTTCTTTCTCGAACGCCTGGCCCCCAGCGCCACTCGTCGCCTTCCGTCGTTCTTGTGGTGCGCTTGCACGCTCGAAGCTCACGAGACGCCGAAGCTTCATTGAAGGTGCGAACCTTGAACTGGAGGCGGAACAAGCGAAGGACCTTCATGCCGACCTCACCTGTCAGTGACTAGAGTGACTTTACGTTACCTTAAAGATAAATTCTTAAGAACGTTGCTTACGCTCAAGTTGTCCCCACGGGTCAGGTCAGCAACCCTCGCGTAAAACTAGAGTCGAAGTTTTGTTTCTCCGAACGTATTCATGCTCCGTTTTAGAGCGTCTCTCCCCACCAACACTTTACGATCGAAGTGGTTTGCGACTGACGACTGAGTAGAAAGGACAATGCACTCATATTCGATGGAAGTCATAAATTCTTAAATCTGCAAGTCTAACCTGGCTCATCCGCTTTTAAAGCTGCTTATTCCTTGATCTGTGCAGTGGCGAATGTTAAGTTTCCTTATTTTAACGACCGCCCTTTCGCGTCGGATCACCTAATAAAATCCTGAGAGCTTGGACGAGAAAACTGTGAATGTCAAAGCTGGTCGTTCACAATTGGTTTTGCTAACGCTGTTTTGGGGCGTCTTCATTGTCTGGGAAAGGTCAACACAAAGCGACAGCCAACGAAGGGATTATGACCTCCGGGTTTCTCGTAACCGTCGAGTGTGAGATTATATTAGTCTCTTGTTTCCATTGTGTATATAAACTTGGCGTTGTCGTATGTGCTAAAACAAAACCTTGAAAGTCACGTTAACGTACGTCGTTTTTCATTTTCTTATTTACACGAATCTCTCCTAGGTACCAACTGGGAATCAAATAAATCAATACGGTGTTTACTTTTTATTTTCCTAGTTTTTTGCTTGCAATCGAGTAAACATTATCGATCATTTTAGGTTTAAAACACTCGCTCTATTTTCTGCTCTTTCTATGCCGCGTTTAACCGGGCGACGCCTGCGTACACATTTCTTGAACATTCCTGGATTCGCGGTTTACTTTTGGTTGTCTGGAAGCCTGTGATATTAAGGTGATAGAGCATCACCACTTTCAAAGACCGAAACGCCCCATGCATCTGGCCAAAGAAACCTTGAAAAGATTCAATATATGCGTCACATCTGAAGTGCACCGAAGCCTTTTCCTTTTTGCCAAACGAAGATTATGCATATTTGATTTCAAAGCGGCCTTCCAAAGCACATTCATATAGTTTAAGTTAGAATTTAATGTGATCCCAAGGCCTGCATTTAAAAGGAATGCTGTCTTTTGTTTTCTTGGTAGGTTGCTGAAAAAAAAAGAAACAGGTAACGATGCCTTGCGCGCTTGCAGCGCTACTACAACTAAGTAATGTAACTGTCGTAAAATGGGTCACGTCTTGCTGAGTTCTTCAGTATACTTCGTTGCGGCCACAACATTCTGTCACGATGTCACCGGACTCTTCAGCAACTTTCTTCACTTTGGGTTTATTCCGCCGTAATAAGTATATACAGGGTGTCACAAAAGAAAATTTACACGGTATTTTTTACCGCAAAAATAAACTAGGCATTGCCGAACGCTCATTCTCCGCCCAAAGGTAGCGCTAGAGGTCACAACCAGATGCCAAAGTTTCAGCCCGATCCGATAACTCTATAAAAATTTATAACTGATTTTCTGAAAATTTCAATGGGAAAATGGCGGCCGACGAAGTTTTCGAACACATGGGGCTCTATAATACCAGAAACCGAAAACAGGCAAAAATGGGCTCTATTTTCCCATTGAAATTTTCAGATAATCACTTATAACTTTTGATTAAGTAATCGGATCGGGCTGAAACTTTGGCATCTGGTTGTGACCTCTAGCTCTACCTTTGGGCGGAGAATGAGCATTCGGCGATGCCTAGTTTATTTTTGCGGTAAAAAAGACCGTGTAAATTTCCTTTCGTGACACCCTGTATATAAGTATACTTTGCTTAGCGTTGTCCAGGCAGCTCACGCACGCAGTGACAGGGGGAGGGCGGCAAGCTGTGTGAAAGCTATAGGCTAGCCTAAACAACGTGGAACAAAAGGTTGATGCCTAGTATAGAATGTTTCCAATACCTAGGCTGAATCTAAATGGGCCGTAAAAATCGGCGCCTGTGCGTATCAATCGACACTTTTTTTCAAAGGTCCCCTTCGTCCCCTTCTGTGTTCCTGAGTCTCGGGTTTTATTACCGTGTACATCATAGGCAGGTTTAAAGGGATGCTGAACCGAAATCTGGATTTCACAAGACACGGCGGCAAAAGTGTGCAACGGGATGCTACAAACACCAAAACATCACTCATTGTCATACAGCAATATCTCGAACGGATTGCCGTATTTTTCAAAAAAAAAGGAGCCGCATTTGACAGATATGTTTACGTCATGTTTCTCCGAGAAGAGAGGGAACAGCCTCGCGTGTTCTCCGCCTCGCCGTGTTGAGGGTCGAAGCGAAGAGAGGAGGAAACGAGATATCTCTACGTCACGAGCCTCGGTGGCTTGGTTCAATCTCGACCTCTTTTTCCAAAAATACGGCCGTCCATTCGAGATATCGCCTTACGAGTAGTGTTGTAAAGATTTTCGCATCCCGCCTACAGCTCTTACATTGTTTTCTGAAATCCAAATTTCGGTTCACCATCCCTTTGATCTTGTAAAATTACAAAGCGCAGCTTTCTTTCTGTGAAATGTAAGGCCAGAAAACGCAGTGCCTATTCTGTAGACCAGACCACAGGATAAACTTCGGCTTTATTCTGGAGTTTTTCAGCGATGGCATAGCATAGGGCAATAAAGAAAAAAATGGCATAGCATAGGGGTTAAGGCGTTCGCTTTGTACGCAAGTGGACGCGGGTTCGATCCGCGGTCGGGCGTACTTTTTTTTTCATTTTGGTTTTATCGAGGCATAATGCAATATTTACGACATTTCTTTTTTGCGATGATGTTGTCGACGAAACTTCGCGGAACTAAATGGGACTTCCTTTCCGGAGGTGCGATCGGGGACAGCGGGGCTTGGGTTGCCGGCTGGACGCCGCGAAGCGGCGTGTACTGGTTAAGTTTTGTAATTAGCAGCCGATACTGTCGCCGCGAAGCGGCGTGAACGCAGGCGGGGGCTGGGTTAACACGCTCCCCAGTGATACACGCGCCGTTCGAAAAGGGTGGCCCGACGTTTATCCTGTGGTCTGGTCCACAGAATAAAGCCGAACATTATCCTGTGGTCTGGTCCACAGAATAAAGCCGAACATTATCCTGTGGTCTGGTCCACAGAATAAAGCCGAACATTATCCTGTGGTCTGGTCCACAGAATAGGCACTGCGGCCAGAAAACTTGCCTGGGTTAAAGACGGGCGGCGCCGCAGACGACCGATTCGAGTGGCGTGGCGCGTTCGGCGCACGTTTTTGATAAGTGGCGTCGAGAGCAGCGTCGGATATGTGTAGCCGACCAACGAAAGAAAGCAGACGACACGCAGACGAAACCCATCGGCAGCAAGAGCGCCGTCGTTTTGCAACCGCGTTTTCTCTTATTTTTGTTACTTCAAGTTTTGTTATCTTTTTCCGCATTTATTTTTAAACCAAAGGTACATTACAAAAAATATTGCGTTCATTTTAATGGACAATGGTCGTCGCGAGCAATTTCGATATTTCTTAAAAGCAAGCTGGAAGATGCAGGTAGCGCAATCTATCATAACGTGCGCCAAACGCGCCAATCCATTCGACTCGGTCGTCTGCGTCGCCGTCTGTCGTTGACCCTGGCAAGTTTTTTGGCCCTGTTTTCTATTAGAAGGGAGCTACACCTTGTAAGTTTGCAAAATAAAACACACCTGTGAAATACACCTTTGTCGAAAAGTTTAGAGTGATACGTGCAGGCGTCAATTTTTACAGCCCATTTTAGTTCCAGCCTTGGCATTGCAAACAACCTATGTAATTACACTGCGTGCAGCCATGCTACGTTTCGCTGACTTCAGTTGGAATAATTCCTTAGAAAAAGAAAACAATACAAGAAAATATAAGCTTTTCTTTTCCTTTTTGATTTCCAGTTATTGTGCATTTATAACGCAAACGAGGCCAGTAACGCCTATCAGGCTGGTGAATTAATCGCGTTCTCATTTATGGTAAATTAATTTGGGGGACGGGGATTACGGCTTCCAAATTTACGCTGTTCTCTTTTGCGATTCTAACGGTGTTACATCAGCGGTGGTGGATAAAGCAGACGACTGTTCTGCTGCAGGTCACTCTCCATCATGAAAGTTCATGCTAGCTTCAGCAGCCAGGAGTTGAGAAGCCGCGACTAAAGCGATACACGCGTTCGCTCATTCTTTCTGCCAGAACGTCTGCGACCAACCGACGCGTGATTGTGACGTCCGAAGGCATAACACGCCAATTCCTGTGACGTCATTTGTTGGCATTTCGGGACTACTCTCGATGCATGAGCGGTATTACACGGTAAACATGACCGGTCGAAGACGCGCTTAATTTACCCAATTACCCACCAGCTCTTCCCAGTTAAACTTGGCGAATAGGTCCGCTGGCAGAACCGACATGACAGGAAAGATGCCGTCATACCTTTCAGCGTTAAGGACGTGCATTACGTCCGACCTTGGCATGGGTTTGTTGACCCCATTTTCGGTACGTACAGGGCTGACTATGCCTATCCTTCTGTACGTCGCGCTAGCCGCCGCTGCCGCAGTAATGGTGGTCAGCGCCTAGAAGCACCGCGAATGCAGTATCTGCGGCTGACATTGCACTCTGCTCGGAACCCTTCTCTACAATCAAATACAAGTTAAGAACACACAAAACTTTCCTTTCAAACCCTCATTACCGCTAATCAGTGTTCGTCCGCGATGAGAAAATAATCCGCTACCGAGGCGTAACTACGTCGCACCGGTCTGTGGGTATCGGTATGTACGGCTCCTCCGCTAGATGGACAAGACCGGCCAAACACAAAAAATAGCATCCCAAGCTTGGAAATTTCAGGGGCCTAACTTGTGCCTAATCTTGTTTCACCCTAAGGCGTCTGTTAGTGCCAGAGTAATTTTCTTCGGCGTTTCTATGTTTTTTTTTCTGACTCGCCATATAATTGCAAACATGGCAGACTTAAGCAAAAGACTCAATTAAGAAAAGAAAAAGAAATGTAGTAAAGCCTTTGTCTGGCGTTTGTTTGGCAATTATAGGGACCAAGTTTTCACGTGAAAACCGAACAACTAGAAGTGAAGCTCTACCTCTGGCGCTTGTTTCGCAATTCATGCCCAAAGATGCCGTATGACAGCCAAACTACACCATCAGTGAAGCATAACATTGCATTTGTTTGGCGAATAAGGGCGAAGACACCTACACTCTGTCCAAAGAAGGTCAAGTATCGCTCTACCGTGGCGTATTCGGGCTCTTTTAAGATCCTAAATTCCCCGACAGATACTACGTTTTAGGCCGAAAGAACTCTGCCACCTGAGGCACCCTTATCCGAACTAACCCAGCAGTCGTGTGCCGGGCCTAGGAGTGCCTTAACGTTTCAGTGCAGTCTTGTACACCTTACCCTAAAACAAGGGATCGATTACAACTCCAATTACTCTCGGTTAAAAACTATTCAAGTAGATTGCGTGATTACAAGAATAAAAATAAAATAATTGACAATGACTTTAAAAATAACCGCTACTTTTCCGATTACTTGAGATATTTGAAACATCAGGTTTTTCTTTTTTTCTCCTGCCGGTTTAAAAGCGGGTGTTTCGTTCTGTCCATCATTGAATTAGAATAACAGAAATATAAACTACTTATCTTCTCCTGTCGGAGACTGGGCTCAAGGATTCCTCGCCAGAAAACTTGTACAAATGGCCCCATTAGCAAGGTGTAGGGCAAAATACTTACGGTTACATGTAATTTTACGACTTTCAAAAGTAATCAGATTATGCTTGTGATTACTTCCGACTATATGTATTCAAATTATTACATAATTGCTTGAAAAATATACATGTAATTTGACTACATCTAACGAAAACATTCCAAGTCTGCTTGCGTGCTTGGGTCGCCAGCCCAGCAACATGGAGACACTCTACCGGGCCTATCCGTGGAGCGCCCTTGGCCGCGTCAACGTCTTTCTCTTCCACGTGCCCACACGTCACGCAACCCGCCGTGGTTATTGCCTTTCCTAATGGTCCGCCGACAGATTTGATGTCGCGGATGGCGTGTAGTGAGCTTTATTTGGCGCATTCTTAAATTGTATACTACCGTATGGTACCGAACATTCGCCGATGAATGCCGTCCTTATTTTAGAAATGTACTGCATCGGTGCTGCATCGACGAAGTACGCATTAGAATCTGCTCGCGTTGCATTCCATCGTACGCGTCTCATGGATCTGCACAGCAGGAAAGAGAGTATATGGAATAAACGAGTCAGCTCAGTTTGAGATGTCTTAATTCTGTCCTTCTTTCCCTGGTTCTTTTACTTTTGATCGCTTACGCATCATTGCCAAGCCTCGGTTTTTTCAACAAAATCATAGAACTAGACCAGCTTGCTTGCGCCGTCACTGTACTTTAGAAAGAACACTTTCCCGACCTGATCACGCGGAATCGCTTGACCTTTTAGCACAGGTTGGAAAAGATGAGCCGGCCTGGCAGGAGCTGCTTGATACTTGCCTACATGCGTGCTAGAATTACCTCACGCATAAAATGACAGATTGGTAATGTGTGTGGGCGTGTGCGTGTGTGTGTGTGTTTGTGTGTGTGTGCATGTGTGGCGGGGGAGCCGGAGTGGCTGTACACTGCCCTGCGACATACTTGCGCTTCAAAGATCGATTTACATTTGATTAGTTGAGTCAGCGAGCAAGACGAGTTCGCGCTCAAATCTGTACATATAGCTGCAAAGATATGCGCACTCTTAGTAGAGCGACTGAGTGGCCAAGAGAAACGACATGATGTTCGTGCTCATCAATAGCTTGGTTAATTTAAAATATTTAAATAAAAAATTGGTGCATCAAGATTATTGCAGAAAAATTAATATGCAAGCCAACATTTCTGAGAGTATAGTAAAATTTCTTTGCATACTTTCACACAAAATATAATTATGTTTGACTTTTTCTAACGGCTTCCGCATGCAATCGTCCGATTATCTTTTATTGAGTTTAAATGAGCTCGACAAAGCATATTTTCACTAGGCCGTTTTAATGCTACTGGTGCGAGTATTGGTGGCGCGGGTTGTCTTTTTGACCTGAGACATGAGGTTACACGGGACTTGTAGCTGGTGAACGGTGAAAAACGTGGGACACTTCATGATCTCTCACCCTGACTTAGAGGGGGAGGGAAGACAGCTGGACAGATACTGTAAACGCGGCACTGTCTCACATAAGTCGAGAAGGCTAATCACCTTACTCATGCATCGTCGTTCTCAAATTCTTCCACAATCACACCGCCGGCAACCGCGTGGAGCTCCAGCAGCAATGACCGATAACCTTTTCGGAGAGATTTCGCCTTATCCATCTGTCTCCTCGCTTAGCCTCTTTCCTTGACTGAACCGAAAAACAAGACTCGTTAACCGAAAGAAGGGCAGAAAAGAGAGGGAGTTTTTGTCTTTCGAAGAAGCGCAGCTGTCGGCGTGACGTCGCTTTCCAAACCGAGCACGCCTCTCGCCTGACGTTCGCTCACGCAGTGGAACAAGCTGCCGTACACGGGGCGGCAGGAGCAGCAGCAGCAGCAGCTTTTCAAAGACGCACAGCTTGCAGCAACTCACGAGCCGCCGGCCGCAGGCAAAAACGTGCGGCTCGTGTGCGGAACAAGCGGCAGCCTACTGCTGGAAGTGCCCCCCACCCAAACTTCCTGCAGAGAACTGTCTACCGCCCGGATCGGGCTTCCAGTGCTAACCGGTTTCCAGCCGCCATCTTGTTTAAGAAATTGTAGAAAACAATCCCTACAATGTAGATTGAAGTGTTGATGTTTACCCACGGGAACATGACGAAATCTTGGAGGCAGGCGTCGGCGGCGACTGATGGATCGTTGTCTTCGAGGCACGTGTGAGGTACCGGTGAGGTTGTCCGAGACCGTCGTGTCTCCAGGTCATCCTGGCGTCGTCGGGTGGAGACCGGTCGCCGATTTGGCGAGGCGAAGTTGTGTCAACAGGTGACGAAATGAGGTCGCGCTCCTCCAGGATCGTGCTGCTCCTTCTGCTTCTGGTTGGAATCTGCACAGTGCATCTGGTCATGCGGTGAGTGCACGTTGAAGCAGACAGGTGTTGCAACGATATTTAAAGAAGTGTTTGCTCAAATTTCAGTGATTTGGCTTTTATTTCTTGGGAGGGGGGGGAGGGGGTAAAACTATTTGCTATCGTTTTTTTGGGGGTAGGCTTTATCATTTCGTGAGCGAGTCGCAATAGTTGGCACATGATGCGCGCTGTGGACCTTGTTTTTCATTCCTTTTCTACGCTAAGAAACATTAGGTCGGAAAGAGTGATACTTGTCTCCGAATTTTGCACACTTTTTTATTTTGTAAAAATTTAGAAGATCAATAGGGTTGATTTAAAACTTTATTGTAAAAAAAGACTACACAACAGGTTAAATAGAAACACAAAAAAGGACAACGAAAGCGCTAGGATTTCTCATTGTGAAAAATAGTTGTTCAAGGGAATAAATTCACCTTAAATGTTGAAAACGTCCCTTCGCGCAGAAGTGCTGCGCACGGCGGTACACTCCGAAGGAACTCTAAAGCCTGGACTCCCTTAGAAAATATGCGGCGAAGAAGCGACAGATTTTGCCTGACGGCATACGCACGTTTGCTATGACTGCGTGCAACGCAGAAACAACTGCGCTTAGGTCACGCGCAGAGCAAATGACGTCGGGCATAATCCCTTGCTTTCTTTGCAGCCTAATCACCTCGTAAAGTCCGACCTTTAGACGCTTAAATACTTCTTTCTGTGCGAATAACCAGATTGTATGTTCGAAAACTTTGAATTTCTTGCCGATGTTCACCGGTACAGCAAAATAAATTCAGAAACCGAACAACAAAGAAAAGCTTAAGACTAAGACTATTCTGAATTTTCTAAGATTGAAACCAAAATGGGCAAGCCAATGAGCGTGGAGCATGGAGGGGGAATAATAACCAACAAGAGACTAAAAACTGATCTCAAAATTATTTCACAAACAACATCCGTATTAAGGTCAACGACCAGAGCGAAGCAAAACATGAAGGTCGCATATACAAAACTCCCTCGGATAAACACGGTTTTCTCGAAAGTCAAGGAAGCGCAACTGTGCAGCCATACATTCGGACAGTGCATTGTGAAATGTATACAAAAGGGGAAGCCCAATTTAATCTAGCATGATCATGCTGACAAAGGTCGCAGGACACAGAATGCGTCGAACTACTGCACATTTAATGTGTGTCCAAAGTCGGTGAAAGATCAAGAACCCGGGGTGACGGAAAGTAAAACGAGGGAGGGGGAAGCTGGCGGAATGCGGAAGAAAGGAGCGTGTTTCCTATTCTCCTCTCCAGCATTCCACCTGCTTCCTCCTCCCCAGCCTTCCCTTCACTCGCCCTGGATTCTTGACCCGTCACCCTCTACAGTTGCACTAGCCTCGCACACATAAGGCTCTCTGCCCCACCACAGCCTCCCCCCCCTTTAAAAAAAAAATTGACACAGATGCAGCATTTGCGGCCCAAACACTTCATGCGTAATGCAGCTCAACACATTCTGTGTCCCTCGGTCTTTGTCAGCATGATAAAGCTAGTAGAATGTCTTGACTTTATAAACCAACTGTCAGCTGTTCCCACGCACCTTCTTTGCTGATCCTCCATCTGTATGGTATCGGGCTGGGGAATCACTAGGTCCAAGTTAAATCTCCGTCGACAGTATTGTTGACGGAGATTGATTTTAAAATTACCCCATGGGGCATGTACAGGTTACATAAATTTAAGGGTAACGGCTGAGCCTGGTGGTTTAGTTTTTCACAGTGTTGGCATTACCGAAAAAAGTAACGAAATACGTTACTCGTTACTAGCAAATGAAAGGAACGCGTTACCGACCTACGTTACCTCGAAAAAAGGAACGCGTTACCGCTACCTTAATTGTTAAAAAGTAATGCACGTTACTTTTGCCTTACCTTTCTTAATCATGAATTTACACGTTTTACACTTTCACGTTAGAGGTGTACATAAGCGCCATATTTCAAAAACAATATGGTTATCCGGAAACTGTACATAATTACATTATTTTTTACGGTTCCGTGTAAATACCTACGAGAAAAAACGCAAATACAAACGCAAAAAGTGCGAAAAATTATAACTTGGCACCTAGAAACACGAATAAATATTGAAGTGTAATTCTTTTTAAGTTATGAAAGACTAAGAACCGAGCAACGTAACTACGCTTATTTATTTATTTATTTGGTAATACTGCCAGCATTCCGTAGAACGCCCAGGCAAGAGGTGTACAAAAACAATAATAAAAAACAAGCAGAAGCAGTGCAAACAAACAGACAGAGCCACTACTCAACAAAGTGCGAGAGTAGTGCTTCACTAAAAGTATCTAATGGTCTCAAATTTACAACACTTTCAGGAAGCTTATTCCACTCACAGGTGGTTCTAGGAAAAAAGGACGCTTTAAACAAAGTGGTTCGACACAATGGTTCGACAAGTGTTAATTGGTGTTTGCCTCTCGTGGGCCTTGTTTCGTTAAATGAAGTGTAATCACAGAGACGCAGTCGCAAATTACCTTGTATCATATTATAAAGAAACTTCAGCCGTTCTGTTTTTCTCCGGGTTGCTAAATCACTCAATCCCGATCTTGGGTACAAATCTGAAACGGATGACATAAAACCATAACGGTTGTACACAAACCGCAATGCTTTTGTTTGCACAGTCTCTAACATATCAATTGACAGCTTGTTACACGTTACTTGAAACAGGTGACGTAAATATGTACGTTACCCTTTACTGTTTTAAAACATTTAACGAGTACGTTTCAGCGTCACCGAAAAGAGTAAGGCGTTCCTGGCAACGCCATTACTAGTAACGCGTTACCGCCAACACTAGTTTTTCACGAAAATGGACGCATAAACACATTCCGCCGTAATAAGAGCAGAGCATAGGAATGGGTCCAGGAGAACCGAGGGGGCATAGAAGTAAGGAGGTCAACCAAAACCAGTGATGAAACCATACCTGACAAAGGCACAAAATTATTAGATAAAAGTTTAAAAAAGAACATCGCACAATTAAATCTGAGGTGCGATCATGAAAAACCAACAATAACGTTGCAGCGTGAGAAGAAAAGAAGAGCAGCACGGTAACTCAATTGCAGCAGTCGGAGTCCCTCAAGTGGCATTAAGCCAAAGAGTGTCGTTCTGCGAATATTTGGCGCTGCTGTACATGAGCATTTCTTACCACGTGCAAAAGCACAATGTTGATTTTAGCATTGACTTCAAACCAGATGATGATAATAATAATAATAATAATATTAGCAACAATATTATTATTTCACTTTATTTGCTCAGGGAGCGGGAACACAGCAGAAAGACAACAGCGCGTACTGTAACAAATCTTACAAATACTCGTACATGTAGCAAATCTCCGGCGGTCGATCGAGGGTAGCGAATCATCGCGAACCGATCTGGCAGCGACACGGTTATTTAAATGGGCGATGCAACAATTTTTGTACTCCAAGTAAATATAGCTTGAATTCTTCCTTGACATTCATTACCTATAATATAGGTGTTGATTTATTCTCCACACAATATCGCTCGCAGAAGAAAAATGGAGAAAAACAAGCAGCGTTTTCCCCTCAACTCACAGCCAGAACAAGCGGCCCCGGTGTCTGGAGCCGAATATATGCCGCCAATGTTTATAAAGGCCACGAGCTGGGGTTGGCAAAGCAGAAGGCACGCAATGAGTACGTTCCGTGCATTGTTAAGGTATGGCTCTTCCCGTCATCGCAGCAATCGTGCACGAGCCACTCCTCAAATGAACATCGAAGCATTCATTGTGACGAACTCAAATAAAATGCTCTCGCAATGCTCGTGCTCACTATTTGAGACGCGTTTAAATATCGTAACCGCAGAAACCGCCAAAAAACTTGATGCAAAACCCTGGGGGATTGAATTTGTTAACAACGCCAACAATGCAACCCCCCAACTTCGTCTCAAGCCTTGCGAAGGATAGAATGAAACAAAAAGTCCTAATTTATCCCATTAACCTCCAATATGAGGCTGAATGGCGTTGAGCAAACATGAACGAATTCGTCGGAAGCAAGCAGCTTGTTCCGGAAATGAGCTCTTGACAGGCTCTTTAAAACTGTTCCGAGTGCCGGTTCGAACAGCGTGCATTGCTGCTGGATTTTTTTCTTGTCATCTCAAGAGTGCGTGCTAGTTGCGCAGTAATAGGGCGGACAGACCCGAGAAGTCACCTGTGAAGCCATTCGATGTGAACTTTTTTAGATTCTAGTTGATCAAGTGTGCATATGTCTCATGCCCAAATGCCTTATTCTCGGGATTCAATTCAAAACTGTATTATTATATTTGTTTCAGCTCAAGTCCAGACGCAGCCGATGCCACAGGCGCGAGCATGTGGCCCTGAACAGTGCTTGCACTGCACGAGCGCGCGTGCTTGGCAGGGACGCTGAAAGCCCGGAGCTCGAACTTGTAGCATATGCTGCGTCGGGACCGAAGCTGAAACGAAGTATTAAACCTACTAAAAGACACACACACAAAAAAATCACGGGCTAAAACATTGATTGAGTACACTAGAAAGCCCAGCAGACGCTCGACTTCCGGAACAAGCATCAAACTTACAGTGGCTTCACTTGCGCCAGGCTCGGAGGGCAGCTACACTTTTAGAAAAAAGGGTATTGATAGTCCTCCCTAAGGGAGAAACGGTCTTGTAACCTATGCTCCTTTAGAAAAGAGGAAACTGTCGTCCCTGAGGCAGGGGAGCAAAGTTCCTCCGTCACCCGAATCGAGCAAATCGAGCCCAATAAGGCTTAACGAGGACGCTACGTCTCTTGTACGGGACGAGAGGAGCAGCAAATGAAAGAGTGAAAGGAGCTTTCCGCCAACTGTGTTTATTTCCGAAGCCAGATTCCCCCGCAGGTGAAGAAACTTGCTTTTCAAAAGCAGTTATTCAGTCTCCTCATCGTCAGCACTGCGATGTTAAACGGAGACAACAGATACCCAGTTACTTCGCGCACTTCACGTCTTATCTTTGCTATTCCTCGAGTCACAATTCCTTCGTCAACGGCACATCACGGAGAAATGGCAAACCAATTCGCGAAACCAAAGCCGCTCTCAAAAGAACAAACTCAAGGCCGCTGTTTTCGCGCAGCGTAAAAGAAGGTTAAATCGCTTTCCACCAGACGGCAGGGTCAAGCAGAGTAATTGAGAGTAGCTAGGCTAGGTGGCGCTAAGTACCACCCAATTCATGTTCTAGATAAAGTGTTTTCTTTTCCTCCCGCAACCTTTATTATAAACGCATGTAGACACATTACGCATACTACAAGCATCAGCTGAACATACATTGAGTGCATACACATACATGGCACATACAAACATCAAGACAACAGCACACTAACCCGACCACTTCTACCGAGCTCTGCGTTTCCGTCTTTTATATTTGTCGTTTTGAACGTACGCAATTTCTCGGTGACTGCCTAAGCAATAAAAAATAGTTCCAGCATGTTGATTTTTTTCAGCAATGTCATAGCTCTGAGAGTATTTTGGGTGGCTCAGGGGATGAATCTCTTAGTAAAAAGCAAACTCTCGATCATGCCGTAATTACTTGAAAGCCAATAAATCAAGCCGCTCCAATGCGGTTCCAAGTCATGTGTTTGCTTCCCCGCATGGCACGTCGTAGCCAATATTTCTATTGTAATGTTTGTTTTTCTATTCGTGCTGTACGCGCCCGGCTGCAACAGTGTTGCCAACCTATTTTTCGAAAATACCCCACGCCAGCGTCCAGAAAACCCTACATTACCCTACGAATGTTTCTTATTACCCTACTATACACCCTACGAGGCAAATCTTTGTTCAAATAATACTGTTGCATAGATTATGATAATACAGGGTGATATTATTGCAGTACAAAGCGACAGGGCACGCATGCGCGCGCATACCTGCGTTATTCTAGAACGCCATCCTTGCATGTGCGCTGTGTAGCATCAGCACGGCAGTGATGTAGCGAGCGCACAGACATCCCTAACCAACATGTTTAGCCGATTTGTCGTGAAATTGAAAACTGGGCTACGTGGGACCTGCACTCGCGGAGAGAGACAAGGCGGCTCATTACAAAAGGAAGCTAATCCGAGCGGTATATTGCCGCGCGCGCAGCTGGCCAAGTAGGCAGCGCGCGCGTGGCCTAATGGCTATCGTACCTGCCTCCCACGCAAAAGCCAGTGTTCGATTCCTGGGAGCGACGTGTTTTTTGTTTATCCCTGCAACTTAGTGTTCTGGTAATTTCGAGAATCCTGGTTCTTGTTCGAGGTCCGAATGTTCTACGTGTCGAACTTTCTGCGCCGATTATTTCAGTAGCCCACTCGTGTACATAAGGGCTAGCCAGGGTCAGTTTCGCCCCAGCGCTCGGCTCTGCTCTTTCGCCGACTTCGACGCCCGCGACTCTCTGCAGTTATCTTCTGTTTCCTTTTTTTTTTTTGGGGGGGGGGGGGGCACAAGTTAGCCCCCATTAAACGTTTCAGTTTCCCCAGTAATTCTTTGTTTCACCTTGTCATTCGTGACAATATTAGCTTGTTTGGGTGTACCACCTAGGGATTCGTCAAACTAAGGTACTATCGACAAACGAGACTATTACACCAGGGAGGATAGGAAACCGGCGTCTCTTCCGTATTCGTTAAAGTGTCATTCGATGAAACGTTATGGTTTCGGCTTCGTTCACAAAAATGTCGTTCGCTCAAGTGAACGCATTCAGTCCCAACTACTTGTGCAGTCTGTAGGCGGTCTTCAAGCTGCCTACCGACTGCACAACGTGCGGAAGCTCCGCGGGAGCTTCAAATCGGTCTCCGTACTCGTCGATTATCCGTGATCGACGCTCTATGGGTGTGGTAAGGAGAGTTAATTGCAACGCGCTAGAACTAAAGAGCGCCCAGAAAGACTGGTAGTTCCAGCTATGGTTATTTACAGCATGCGCACCTTACGCCAGCGCATAGAAAAGCGCAGTTGAACAAATGGCAGCCAGTTCTGGATGGCTCGGGGTGGTTCCGCCCGCGCTGCCACGTGTTTCGCAGTTGTAACAAGGACCGCCGGATGAACCAGAGTCATCAAAGAAAAATTGACGGGACCATTTCCACTGGAAGTATACCTCTTCTGGCTCCAAACTTCCTAAGCGCAACTCACCTCTCCTACTTGCTCCAGCTCTCAAACTTGGTGTGTGGTGCTCTCTGTTAGCACGTCTTGCAACTTGAATACTTTCGTTTTGCATGATGTCGTGGTGTGGCAGCACACGGGTTGTAAAGCTATGCAAAACTTTCACGGCACTTTATTTTTTCTTACAATTTGTTTTTGGTTTTTGTTTTATGCTTGCCGTTGAAGAAGCAAAGTCTGCACTCTGAAAATACCCTACTTTTGGCGGGGAAATGGCCGGACGGCCCTACAACCCTAGAAAGTACCAAAAATGCCTAAAATACCCTACAAGTAGGGTAATTACCCTACGGTTGGCAACACTGGGCTGCAATTGTCGTCTCGAATTAATATCTGTAGAGCGGATATTCACTCAGCTGGAAGTGATGCTTGACGGGCAGAAAAATAGCTTTCGATCAACTTGAATGCAGTCAAAGCCGCGACTTGCGGCAGGTGTTAAGTGTACGGAGCTACACCGTGGCGAACTCGAAAACTTCTAGCTCTCATCCCAGCGCGCCACTTGACGGGCAGTTTCTCCAGGAAACGTAGTATATTTAAAAAGGAAAATAAAGGATAGTTTTTTTTTTCGATTATATTTACCATTTTTTTTAATGCTAAAATTCCAAACCGTAAATATACGTAATTTCCGTTATATTTTCGTACTGTTCAGTACTTTTCCCAGAGTGTTATCGCTTTTGGGGAAGAGACAACCGACAGCCACATTGGCCACTGTACACAATAGGAGCTTACGGTTCAGACCAGCGTTCCAACATGACTATCCGCACATCGATCGATTGCACCTAATCCTTCAAACGGTCTTAAACTCTTCAATGTAAAGCGGAATGTCAACCTGCGACACCCGTCGCCTCCGATCACGGCCCGACCAGCGGCATCAATGCCCGACTGTTTACGTCATCTCATCTTGTTGTTACACCGGTGATACGCGAACACATGGTCACATCGGCGATAATTCCAGTCTTTTGTTCATAACGCACAACACTGCCATCATGATGTTGCTGCTATGTTGCTGATACGCAGAAATGCAGGACCGCGTTGATTGTCGGTTGGCGCTCGGCATCGGAAAACAGAACCGAACTCAACACAGAAGGCACCCGGAACCCGGCAGCAAAACCTGCCTGTCTTGGACGAAGTTTCTGCGATTTCCATGAGGTTGAAAACGTCGACACAGTTCTGCGTGGTTGCGAGTGGATCCCGCAATCCGGAGACGGCCATCTTACCCAGTGTACGTAGCGCTGGTGGCATTTCTCCGGAACTTCGCTGTTTCTAGCAGCTTCGTTTGCCGGTATGATAAAATTAGTGGTAAAAACGTCAATGCAACCGAAATGTTCTGCACGTTTGGACTGGGAGACGGAATTACAGGCGGCCTTCGCTGCCGCTGAAGCTCAATCAACTAAACAACATTTATTAAACAACGTGCGCGACGTGCTGGAAAAACGAAACCGAAAGAAGATGAGACGGGAGGGCGAAAGCTTTATCCCGTCTGCCTGGAGAGGGAGAAAAACGTCTCGTTCCTCCCTTCTTCTCATGACCGCTTGGGGGCGCGTCATTAGAAGGGAGAAAAATGCGCCGTTGCTACCTTTTTCCTCCATTCTTTCTTAGAGTGTATGCGCCATCCAGCCCCCTATAGTAGAGATCAGTGGTCTATGCTTGAAATTATACGGCGGCAAAAAAAAGGTTACTTAGTCAAGTGCCAGTAAGCTTGTGTGAAGTGAGAAACATTCCTACCCAATATCGTTGCACGGCCTCCTTAAAGGTCCAGCAACCGTAGAACAACCGCGCGACACTCTGATGCATCCTCGGGCACTGAAAGCTTTCCAACTCTGAGCGCAGAGAAAGCAGCGGAGCGCAGCAAGAACGGCTTCTCGTGCAACCTTAATATAGATCTTACCAGAATTTAGTTTTTATTGCTACTGCATATTTGGACGACGGGCTTTCTTAATCTTTAATTAAAATCCGTGAGCGAAAGGAAAACAAATTAAAGAGAAAGTTAATTAGAGGATATTAGGCGTGTAGATTGCTAATTATCTCTTTTTTCTTCACCAGATGACATCCGCCGCGGTCGACCACGTAATTCAGAAAAAAAATAATGTTTTAATATACATCTATATTTGTTTTAAATTTCGACTCACTCTTGTTTTAAATTATCCTCAGTCGTTGGGAAACCACTATAATTTATTTGCCTTCCTAGATTCCACAATGTACTTCTGGAAACATAAAATCATTAAGAATACTATACTGGCGCTTCGTAATTGCCTACTTAGCGATCGAGGCGAGCATCTCTTCTCGGAGTTGGCGACTGCGCGTGATCTCCTAGATGAGAAAGAAAGGCCTATTCATGTGGCGCTATAATTGGGAACTTTATTCTATTCAACTGCCAAGGCTGACGAAAGTCGGTAAGCTTTTTAATACATTTACATGTTTCCAAAATATTCAGAGTATGCTGTTTCGCGAGATGTTTCTAAAGTTTTCACTGTTATTTGATCTACCTCATTTACCTCAATTTTTTTTGTAACAAAAAACTTGATTAGATTTGCCTTAATTAAAAAAAGAAGAAAATTTTAATGTTGGGATTATAATTTTGTTTCATCTTTTCTCCGCCATCTATAAAGGTAATGCGTGGATAATGCATAGATATATACACTCAATCGCTTCAATGAATCTGAGAGTGGATTTAAACGTGCCGAAGGCTAGCTACTTCTTTTCATGGTGCGTCATTCTACGCGCGACGGATTTTTATTATTTTGAGTCAGTGGTAGCCTACATTCAAGAAAGTGTTATACGGCGCTTTATGACAGCATTAAAAAAGCAGCCTGGCTCATAAAATTTTATTCGCATTGAAGTTCCTTCCCCTTTCCTTTCAAAAGGGCATGGAAAGTAAAAAAAAGAAAAGAGGCACTCCCGGTCACTAAAACTTGTTGAAATGCAGATTAGGTCGTCTCGCATGAGCTTTGATGTGTTTATGACAAGAATAGAATCTGCTTGTATAATTCTTGCGCTAGTAGTTCATTCATTTAGGGAAAGCTCTGAGTAAGAGGGGGGGGGGCGAGAGGGGGAAAGGGCAGGCAAAATTGAACAATCAGTATAACAGTTAAATATGAACACTAGGTTGTTTTGAGCACACGAGGACAGGATGTTTTAAACGGCGTGGAGAGTGCAGGTGGTAGATATAAAAGTATCAAATTTTCGCATGTTAACAATGCGCTCTGGTAGATATAATTTCTGTCAGAAGCAACAAATTGTAACAAAAAATAATGCTTTATTAGATTACTTCTAAGTACAGCACGTTGAATTTTTATTGATTTATTTCTGCCAGAAAAAAAGGTGAAAACCTGGCGGACAGTATACATCTTTAGAAGGAAACTTGTAATGCATACTTTGCAGGTGTGCAAGACGTGGTACGTTTTCGGTGTTTAAAAACAAGGAGATTTAGTTCTGTTGGTGAATGCAATGATACTGGTAGGCTCATAATTTCAAAGGATGAATCAAGTAACGAAGGCTTCAAATACCTTTAAGTTTACATGATACCGTCTTAACCTTTGTCTATGAAACTTTCGAATTCATAGTTTAGCATGTTTTGTTTGGCATGCTCTACTAAGTACTACTTGTTGAGGCGAAAAAAGTCATGGATTCTAAATATATTCTCAAGGAGGAATTTTCAATTATGCAAACGTTATTGCGCCTCTTCAAGATTCTGATTTAGACGGAGCAGCTGATGTCTTAAATGGGTCATGAAATGATATTGGGTTGAAATGTTCATGAATTTACAAATGCGTACTGGTTCTAGTCTGGCCCAAGTATACTCGCACGGACCGTTAATGATTCAGAAGTTTCTTTGTCGTGGTGGAATCGCGTGGATAAAAGGAGACTATTTCTTTCAGTCTTGCCATCACAAAGCTTGATGACTTAATTGTGGGATAGAAACCACCCGCCTAACGACAGTCGAGTGCGGCTCATGTATCGGTCACGAGAACTACGTGAACACTCGACTTTGGCTGGTAACAAACAGTGCCTCGGCGGACACTTGGATAGTGGCTCGTGTCCAACCACTGCGGTGATGAGAATAACCGAAGTCTAGCAATGCCTGGAGCTCACATTAACTGAAGAGCGCGTTGGTAACATTGACTGGCAACAGAAAGAATAAAACAAACTTGGGACAAGGGACGACGAAATGTTCGTCGTCCCTTGTCCCGAGTTTGTTTTATTATTTCTGTTGCCAGCATAAAACTCAGCACGCGTTTTTTTTGTTTTTTTTTCTTTTTACTTTGCCGATTCCAGCGCGTGGTCGTGACTAACTTTGGTGGTATAGGATAGGCACCAGGCCACATGGCCGCTGGTACTGGCTCCGAGTTGAGAGGGTGAACGATGCTCACATTTCACGAATATATTTGCCGACTGCCATTGCTTAGAAAGAAAATCTGAGGCAAGTTTATTCGGTTATTAACTTTAGAGAGTGATTCTGAGTAGTATTTACCCAAAGTAGAAGTATCGTGTCGAGGCCCCTTTCATATACTAAACCTGCAAAAGTCCGCACTTGTGCTTTTGGCACCACTGATGGAGTTTGGGGCCTTTTTGAAATCAAAAGTGTAAGGTAAAAAACAACAACAAAAAACTGCCTGTCTCTTTGGCATATCCCGGACGCTCTAAAATTATGGCCTTTATAAATCCCATGTGACGTAGCAGTGTCACCCGTGACCTGACATCAGAGTGTCACGACACGTAACAGTTTTCCGCGACATGAAGACGTCGCGTGACATCTGTCACGTTGATAAGGTCACGGTGAACCTTCTAAAAATCTGGTGACGTCACGCGAAAACCGTGACATCCTCATTGCGATGTTATCATCGAGGTTACACGCCACGGACACGAAAGCGCAAAACTTGACCTTATGAGCGCGACGCATCCACAGGTTTTCCCGCTCATTTGTAGCCAAACGATGATCAATTTAATCCGTCTGCCATTCGATTTTAATTCAAGCGCCATCCAATTTAATCCCAGTGCTACCCAATTTAGTCCCGGCGTCAGTTAATTTAATCCACAATATATACATGCGTTCATTTGTCTTTAGTGGTCGCGTTTCGTTCAGATTTTTAATAACTAGCGTAATTGTTTATAGAAATAGATTTTGTTTGAGAAAACTGATAGTTTGATCACTATTTCGATTACTTGAAGTTAATAAACGCATAATTGACGTAGCTTAATTGGCACGTTAATTACTATTTTTGCAACCTCGAGTTCTTAGTGGCGCACTCTATTTTAATTTAGCTGAATTGACGTTTTGTTTACTTCTTATTAGTTCAACTTATTATAGATACAATTCAGTTAATAAAAGTGCAATTGCAATTTGCGTTTATTCTTCTGATTACTTCGCACTTTTATTGACACTTCTGACGTTATTTAAAGCTTAATGGAGGTATGGCTTCCACTTCTAGTTTGTTTGACCCATTAATAACCCGAACTACAAGATAAAAGTTCCAGAAATATATTTGATTACTTCCTTGATTACTTCGAGGAATCATTTACCAAAATATAACTTGATAGAGGCTCATTTGACCTTCTGATTACTTTTTGGCTATTCAGGTATCATTGACACAAATAACTCTAGAGAAGCAAAATTTTCCTTCCTCAGTTGATTACCCTAAAATATAAATGACAAATAAGACTACATAAAAGTTCAGTTAAGATTAGGATTACTCCATTGATTGATCCGTGTAACTAGTCACCCAATTTGCAGTAAATTAACTCTACTAACTTAGTGTGTTTTTTATCTTTCCCCCACATATTAATCACATAACTAAGTTTATATGAGCATTATTGATATCTTGATAAATTTGAGTAACTATAGTGACCTTTTTGACTTTATATCGGTCTGATTGACACAATCTTTACTTTCATCATGACTTTGAGCTTTTATACAACCGAGGGATTAATTATCAGCTCAGTTACTATTTTGATCAGTGTTTTGATTACTTCGACTTACCTTTCACCCTATGAAGTTTGATTCGGCCTAATTAACATCATGATTACTCTTGACATTACTTTGAGTAAATTATAGACTAATCGATTTATTACAACCACGAGTCACATTATAATTACTCTTGATTACTTCAGGGTACTATAGACCCATAGACTTTAATTCGCCCTAATCGACATCTTGATGACGACTACATCAAGCTAATATTCCACCAGTTGATTTGTTATAAGCTTAATTGATGTGATGATTAGTAGTTTGATTACTTCAAGTTACTATTTACTCAATAGACTATGTCCGCTAACTGAGATTGCGGTGCCTCTGTGATTACTTCGAGTTAATATGCAAACAGTTCATGTATTATTAGCTCAATTCACAATATTATAACTCTTTTCACTACTTCGAATTTCTTTTTATCCATCTATTTTAATACGGCCTAAGTGACATTATGACTGTTGACTAATTAGTTTGAGGTAATATTCAGCCAAAATATTTATAATGAGCTCAATTGACATTATAATTACCCTTTTTATTACTTTCGGTTACTATTAACCCAATTAACTTTAATTCGGCATAATTCACATTTTGGGGCACTCTTGATTACTTCGAGTTACTATACCACCAGTTCATTTATTACAAGGTCAATCCACATTATTGTTACTCATTTGATTACTTCCAATTACCTTTCACTCAGTTTACTTTAATTCGGCCTAACTCACATTGTGATGACCGATTTGACTACTTTGAGCTCATATTAAACTGATTGATATAATCTGAGCCCAATAGACATGAAGATTACTCTTTTGGTTACTTCGAATTACTTTTGACCAAACTGACTTCATTTCGGCCTACAAGACATTTTGAGGGCTTTTTTGATTCCTTTGGTCTAATATTCAACCAATTGACTTATTACAAAGCTTGTTGACATGCTGATTACTCTTTCGATTCCTTTGAGTTACTATTGACCCAGTGAACTTTAATTTGGCGTAATTTACATTGTGATGAACGCTTTGATTACTTTGAGATAATATTCAACCAATTGATTTATTATGCGCTCATAGACATGATGATCACTCTTTTGGTTACTTTGAGTTACTATTAAACCAATGAACTTTAATTCAACATAATTGATATTTTGGCGACTGTCCTGATTACGTAAAGTCGTTATATAACCAATCGATATACTATGAGGACAGTTCATATTATTATTACGCTTCCGATCACTTCGAGTTATTTTTGACCCACTAAACTGTAATTCGCCCTAATTCACATTCCAATGACTCTTTTGATTATTTTGAGCTAATAATATATCATAACACATCAGTTGGTTCAATGTTAGCTCAAATTAATCAAAAAGTTATTACAGTGTGAATTAGGACAACAGTAAATTGAAGTAAATAAGAGTAATAAGAATGTGGTTTGAGCTCAAAATAGATCAATTGTAGGTTTAATAACTCGAAGTAATCAAGACACTCACCAAAATGTCATTTATGCCGAAAGAAAGTGTATTGGGTCAAAAGTAACTCAAAGTAATAAAAAGAGTAATCATAATATCAACTCCCTCATAATAAATAAATCGGTTAAATATTAGAAAAAGTAATCAAAGGAGTCAGCACAATGTACCGTAGGCCGCATGAAAGTAAATTGGGTCAAAAGTTAGTTACTCGAAGCAATCAAAAGAGTAATATTACTATGTATTCCGCTCATAATTGATTATTTCAGTGTATAACTCGAAGTAATAAAAATAGTCACTAAGATGTATATTGGGCCGAATTAAAGTTCATTGGGTCAATAGTAACTCTAAGTAATCAAAAGAGTAATCATAAAGTTAATTAGGTTTATAATAAATCATTAGGTTGAAGGTTAGATTAAAGTAATGAAAGGAGTCATCAAAATGTTATGTAGTCCGAATTAAAGTCCGTTGTGTCAAAAATAACTCGACTTAATCAAGAGTAATATTTAAGTGAGTGGAGCGCATAATAAATCAGGAGGTAATGTAATAACTCTAAGTAACCAGGAGGGTCACCAAAATGTAAATTTTTCCGATTTAAAGTTCATTGGGTCAAAGGTAACTTGAAGTAATCCAGAGTAATTAAACGTCTATTGGGCTCCTAATAACTCAATTGGTTGAATATTAGCTCCAAGTAATCAAAACGGTCATCACAATGTCAATTAGGGCGAATTAAAGTCAGCTGTGACAAATGTAACTCAAAGTAATCAAAATAGTAATAATAATGTGAATTGAGCTCCTAATAGATGAACTGGTGGTATTCCCAACTCCATCCCACCGCTCGCACTCTCGCGGACGAACGGAGAACCAGGGGCGCGGGGACGACGCCGGCGGCGCGGAGACGGTGGCAGGGACTGTCACCTTAATTGGCTAGCCTCGGTGCCTTGGTACTGCTATTACTGCATGGTCTTGGTCGGCGTGTTCGTGCGTGAAGCAAGTTCAACGAAAAACTTTGGGCGCGTTCAATAGGAATTCTTGTGTTCCGCCTCGCTGCAGTGTTGCGCGAAGGAATCGGGATTTCTAATTTCATTAGGGACTTTTCGTATATCCCATACACTGCGGATTTCTGGTCTTGTGGTCGTCAGCTCTATCTGTGCTCGACGTGGCGGTAAAAGCTCCCGCTAGTATTGTAAAACTCTAGCGTACGGTCTACGAAATGTCTATTCTTTGCCCTAAGTAGGACAAAACTGGTCACGCTGCAATATATGCCAAGCAAAAGACATCTGGAATAGGGTCGCGATTTAAGGCCGTACGTGGAACATGACCATTTGCTCCAAGCACTTTCAAATACGCAAACTTGCTTTAAGGTAATCACAAAGGCAGATAAAGGAAATCATCGAAGCATTTTAAGCGCGTCCGCATTAGCAGCTGTTTTTGAAAAGGGTTTAGAACGTACAGTTTTGGGAAGGTGTATCGCAACGTTGCCAATAACACGGTACACAAACAAAATATACGGATATTAAAATATTTATTTTTATAGAGCAATAAATAAAACCTCTAAACACGCCGATGTTGTTAAGAGGCAGTTTTACCATAACGTTAGGGCAGTCTACAATGAGCACAGCAACGTTCCTGGCGCGCGCTGAACGTTATGCTTCAAAAGCGCAGCGCCATCTTCCGGTTGCAATGATGCACCGTACGGTAGCGTGCGGTCACGCTATCCTAGAACTTCCTATTAGTAGCCATAGCGCCATTTTATCACGTGTTGCAGTTCACGGGACGTCATATTGTCGGACATTGTTCCACAGCGCATGCTCAGAACTAGCTTTTATTTATCGTCTTCCAAGAACTGTGATTTTGGTTGTTTGGAAAGGACGTTTAACGTACATCCTCGTGCATTCCTCGCAGGCAGTGAATTCAAAGGTATGGGCACCCATGGGCTCGCGAGCCCCGAGCATCGATCAAAGCTGTGCACGAGCCGTGTTCGCTTCTTCTAAAACGCCCGATAAAGTTTTACTCGAGCATCGTTCTGGGCATGCGCTGCGAACGACGTCCAACAAAATGGTGTCCCATGAATACCCCTATACACTGAAGGTCGATATACAGATTTGTGTTTGATTTGTGTTTCAACGCGTTTGACAGCGCTGAGTCGAGAAACGAGGGCGTGTCACCGACACATCTGTGTTTCGCATGAAGAGTGGAATTCAAATAAAGGAATAGCTTGGCATGCGACATAAGAAGCAGGGACGTCCTCGCTTCTCGCAGCCGTGACGCAGTCAAAAGCACTCAAACGCTCTCAAACCCAACTGTGCGTATACGGGCCTTAGAGCCGCGACGGTGAGCAGCGAGTTGTGAGCAGGGTTGTAAAAGTTACTTCAAAAATGTACCTAAGATACAGTTACAGCTACTCATATGAAAAGGTACCTAGGTACGTACCTAGGTACTCGATTAAAAAAGTACCAAGGTACAGGTACAGTTACTTTAAAGATACTTACTTTATTGATTTTCCCCAAATTCGTCAAAATATATTGGAAGTAAAGCTTCTTATACTAAGGACACGCTCAAAACGAGTTCGATAAAAGTGCTTTATTGGTGTCAATGCGAGAAATAAGGAAAACCGCATTCACATGAGCGGGTGCTGACGTCGACGGGCCGAGAATACGTCGGCCGCATGAAGAAACGCATGAGTCGAGCACATATGCACCTAACCTTTGCGACATCCAGCAAAAGACTTCAAGCTTCCTCGGTTTTTTTTTTTTTTTCTTTCGTTAGTTGGAAGAAAATAAGCTTTTTTTTTTCTTTCGGAACTTTCTCAGTTTTGATAACCGCCGAATCTGAGTCCGATTTATTGAGTGGAAACTGTATTATATCCGCGATGTTACATTTCTTTACGGTTGTAATTATAATTAATTTTCAATTATATTTTATATTGCATTTATGCCAAAAGAGAGCCACCACCAGGACAAGATACAGGCAACAAAAACGGTTCACATCTTTCAAGTTATCTCTTCTCTTGTATAGCTGTCAGAGGAGCTTCAAACACGCAATGAAGTCGATTTCGGTTTGAGATGAAGGAAGCAGGTCGCTATTTTCCCCAAACGAAATTCCGAAGCGATTCAATAAATTGGTGTCGCTTGAACGGCATCGTTAATCCACCGTTCGCTCAAATGAACACCGCCATTCGTTAAAGCCTCGTTCGATGAAACATCACGGACAAGGAAGGCTTCGTTCGCTGAAACGTCGTTCGATCAAGTCAGTGCCTCCCAGGTCGTACCCAACTCAACGTTAATCACGGCACATGGTAGTGTGTTAATACTTCAAGATTTATAGTTTCTACCATTTTGATGAAGTGAATAAAAAAGTACCTGTAAAAAGTAACTTTACTTAGTTACAAGTTACTGGAAAATGTACCTAAGACACAGATACAGATACCGAGAAATGAAAGTACCTAGGTTTGTACCTCAGGTACAACAAAAGTACCTAGATACCGATTTCCAGTTACTTGTACCTAGGTACTTTACAACCCTGGTTGTGAGCTTGTTTCACGAAGGTATCACTACTGTGAACGCTGCGCTTCCGGAGCTTGACGGTCACCATGTGCGGCTCACTTTTTGAGCACTAATGGCCAGGCAAGGCGCAAACCGCACGATATTTTAATCACCCTCAACAGTCGTTTGCCACGAACAGTTACGTGGCCGGTGCCCAAAACGCGCTCGTCCTCGACAAAGCTTTGCTAGTTGGTGTTTACGCAACTTTTAAATATCAACATGCTCGTTTTACTGATCGCATATGAACATAAACATTTCTGTCACCTGTAATATGCTCCTGTCCTGACTGCTTCGAATCTGTAGACAGGAGAATTATCTTTAGCGCGGTGACCAGCGTCAGCGAGCAGGCGCACGGAATATCCTGCATGGAGAATCTCTCCCCGTCTCTTCCGACATCCTGGAACTACCGCCCCGCTATCCTATATGGCGTTGGAGTTGCGAATACTATCTCAAAGTAATCGAGAAAGCATCCAAATTGTCAATTAGGCCGAACTAAAGTTCATTAGGTCAATATTAACTCGGAGTAATAATAAGTGTAATAATAATAATGTCAATTGAGCTCATGCGAACTATTTTTTGTTAGAAAAGTACCTTAAAGTCACAAAAAGAATCATCATAACGTAATTTATGCCGTATTAAAGTCTTTGAGACAAAAGTAACTTTAAGTAGTCAAAAGAGTAATAATATTGTGAATAGAGTTAATAATTGAGGAACTGAGTGCATAATACCTTAAAGTAACTCACAGAGGCACCACAATGTCAATTAGCTGACAGAAAGTCTATTGAGTAAATAGTATCTCAAAGTATTCAAACCATTAATCATTACATCAATGATGCTGATAACAAATTAATTGGTTGAATATTAGCTCAAAGTATTCAAGTCATCAAGATGCTAATTGGGACGAAAAAAAGTCTCTTGGGTCAATAGTAATATGAAGTAATCGAAAGAGTAATTATAATGTGACTCGTTGTCATTATAAATAGGTTAGTATATAATTTGCTCAAAGTAACGTTAAGAGTAATCTTGATGTCAATTAGGCCGAATAAAACTTTATTGGGTTAATAGCAAGCCGAAGTAATCAAAGGAGTGATCAAAATTGGAACTGAGCTGAGA